>JAGKQL010002629.1:10496-32276 GCA_018398635.1 Cyprinodon brontotheroides | reverse complement strand
ATCCATCCATCCATCCATCCATCCATCCATCCATCCATCCATCCATCTCTTCCTTTGTTCCAAATCCCCAAAAAATCTCTCTTTCTGTTGCTCACTTCTATTGTTTCCGGACTCCTTTTATATGTTTTTAACTATGTGCTATTTTCTTTTCTTTGTCCACTTAACCTTTCTCTCTTCTCACAACGGTTTCCTCTCTCTCTTCTGTTATCTGTTCCATTGACTTCCCATTTCCCTTTCAATAACTAGTAGTCTTAGCTTTTCAAAAATATACTCTTTGTTTTCTTTCTGTGTGGGTTCAAGAGCAAAAAGAAAAAAAAAAAAGAAAAAAACTATTTCTTCACCCCGAGCTTCTTTCACTTCTAAAAAGCTTCAGATAAACAGTTTGCTGCCGCAAAGCACAGTTAAGTCAGATGGTTACAAAAAAGGAACAAATAAATAATGTGATAACATGTTAAAAAAATCAAATTAAAATGAATAACAATAAAAAAAAGAAAAATAAACTTTGATTGTTACAATTTCTTTTAAGCTTCCTTTTTATCTTCTAAATTTGCTTTTATATTTAAAAAAAATATATACATTTTTTTGGCATTGTGTGTGTGTGGGTGTGTGTTTGTGAGCACATGGGAGGGGTTTATTAAAACAAGCTAAAAAAATTATAAATAAGGCAAAACGGACACAAAAATAACTATAACGGAAGTATTTAAGAGGTAACAATATAATCAAATATCTTAAAATGTAAAACTATCTGTTTTGAAACTAATTAAGTAAATTCAATATATAAATCCTCCCACTGCCCATAATCTAAATTTTACATGCTACTGATATACTGATATAAACTAAGCATGATCTTGTCATTTCTGTCATAATCCATATCTAATTACCATCTTGAAGGGATGGAACCAAGATAAGTGGTATTTCTACAATAAAGAGAACAGATACCTAAACATAATCATCTGTAAAGACTTGAAATGACTGCACCATTTTAAGGAATCATATGAAGAAAGTAACAAGGCTGTGATTCCTGTCCTACCCCTATGTAATAAACCCAACGATTATTTTGGTGGCATCTGGCTGTTTTTTTTTTTAAGTTACTTTATACTTTTATACTTTAAGTAGTTTTTGGAGCACATACTTTATCACTTTTACTTGAGTAAAGAGGTAAAGTTGATACTTCAACTTTTACCAGAATGTTTTTAAACTGCAGTATCTATACTTCTACTTAAGTAACAAATGTGTGTACTTTTGATACCACTGTGTATTTGATACACTGTGAGGCCCATATTCTTGAAAAGTGGCACTTTGTGAGGACTGATTGCTCCTAGTAGGGACTGATGCCTTAACCCCATAAGGGGAATTACTGTTTTAGGGTCAGGGTCTGTTTAGGTCTAAGTAAGTAAGCTTTATTTATATAGCACCTTTCACAGGTCAAAGCCAGAAAGAGCTTCATAACACAGTTATGCTTCCGGGCCACCGTTGTCCAGGTTACCGTCACTGGGTAGCCTGGACAGCATATATATTATTTTTTTAGATGTGTAAGATAAATATTTGATCTCTAATGACTAATAAAGCATCATTCCACATTCCACCCTAGGGTGCAAAAATCTTTGCCCATTGACTCTCGTTAAAAGTTGTACATGCGCAGTAACTCCTCTTCAATACAAAGGTATAGGAGAGCTCGGGGGCAGCTCTGGTACGCCCTGAGCTGACAGGAAGTGTCAGCTCAGGAAACTGACAGGAAGTGCTCACCACCTCCCGCAACAGTGCAGATGTTTTGTGGATGATTGACAGGTCAAGTCGCGGGAGTTGGAGAAGCATTGGAGAGAGAGAGGGAGAGAAATGGTGCAAGAACCGTCCTTTTCCAGGACCTGGTTTAGCGAGAAGGCTTGGCTAGCAGCATGTAGCTTTATTCTGCTTTCCCTGCCTCCTTTTTCATGCGCCAGAATCTAGATCATGTACTTCTAGATAGTGTACGTTTGCATAGTTGCTAAAAAATAAACACATTCTCACTAAATAAATTTTATATATAAAAAAAGTATAATGGTGACCCAATGGTCCTCCATTATTAAACTGGCACATTGTTTTTTTTAGGTGACACAATATTGGACCGTGCAAAACACGAGAAGAAAACAAGATTTATGTACAAAAAGTAAACCTGTACATAAAATAGTTTTTTTTGTTTTCATACTGTTTTTTGTTGTTGCCATTCATATATTAATATATTGGTGTGATAACTTAATATACGTTTGATTGGTTTTTGGTATACTGTGGAGGAGTGGAAAAGGATGACACGAAGGAGGTACGTTCATTACCTTCTTTACTCTACTGCAACTGGAGCAATCTTACAGCAGAACACCTAATATACACTACCAAAGAAACATAAGTTACCAAGGAAACCTACGCTACAACTTTTCCGCTGAGTGAGAGTAGAGCCCCCTAGTGGTACGCCACAATATGCCCCTGAACACTTTTTTTTTTTTTAAAGAACAACAAAAAAACTAATCCAGATCCTTGGGTTTCAACAAACCTCCAAAACAGCTGAACTTGGGCTCTGTAGAATAATCCCGTCTTTTAAAACAGTGGAGGGAGGTCTTCCTCCACGAGGAGCGTGGGCCATTACCACCTGATAGTCCACCAGGACATGAGCAGGTTTTAGCCTGTTTAGTTTCTCTACGCCCTCCCACGTTGCTTCTTCAACATCGTTTCTGAATGTCTCTCTGCTTTTCATCTTTTATTTGAACTGACCAGTGCATCCCCTTTTCATTATATTTTTCTTTATTTTTTTATTTTTATTTTTTTATACTTCATGCTGACTGACTCTGGTATTTGTTCATTTATTTCCCGTTCCACAACTCTGGCAGCACATCCAACTCTCCTCCACAGTATTTGTATATTTGGCTGTTTTGCTCTGCTGCTCCCTCTTTATCTGCTAATCTCTAGTTTAAATAAGAAGCATGGGGTTTGCACAGCACCAGCACAGACAGACACACCCCAATGCAGACACCCCAACCCTAACCCATGCTAGGTTTCACATGCTGTGCAAACACACAAACGGAAGAGTAAGACCTCAATAAAAAGAGACAAATTAAGTGCACACACACAACTACACAAAGTCACACCTAAGAGTTCCCTCTGCCTCCCAGGTGAGTCCCACAGTTCTGCGCTTTCCCCACTTGAGGGAAGTAGAGGACTTTGGCTTGCCGATGTTTTGATCCATGATTCTCACAAATATGCACATACACCCATATAATTACAACCGAACTGGAGTGACATGAGAGATGCAAGAATTATGTATTTATCTACTTATGCAGAGGTCTGCTAAAGGCCTTACTTAGGATAAGGAAATGTATATGGAAAACCTTTGCATTGTTTAAATGTGAAATTTTATATGTGAGTCAAAACATAACTTAAAGTAAAAGCCTTTGAATTTTTAATATTTAGTTCAATGCTATCCTTTTTGAACCTCAAGTGGCTACGGATAGGACTTTCATAACCAAAGCAGGTCAACTTTTTAAAGGATCATTTCACGGCACCATGGTTTGGTTTCATGCAGCACACACCAGAGGGGGAGACGAACAAGAGGGGTGGGCTCCATGTAGGAAATGGTAAATGCTGGTCTCAACCTTGTGACTCTCAAAGTACACTTTATGCGCACACTCACAAACACACACAGCCTTTTAAATCTTGATCAAGACAGAGAGCTCCATTCCTTCCCCACTGCTTGATCCTACAGCAAACACAGCAGAAACCAGAGTGCTTGATTTACTTTAATCTCGCCTGTAATGTGTCTCACGTCTGTTCCAGTCTGCTGAAGTAAATCAAATGCCCCCGAACTAGCTCAAATATTTGAAGTAGAAGTTACATTTTGAGCACAGACAAAGAGATTGCTGCTTCGGAGAGGGCAAAGAAAGTCTCCATCCATCCAACCGTAAATCTGTTTTTGAAGCATAGCCGGTCAGTTATGAGATGCCTCTAAAGACACACGAGGGGTTCAAGAAGCATAGAAATAAATATAGAGGTTTAACATTATTTTCTCTGTGGTCTCTGAATCCGCCTGTTTCTTTTTACCCTAGTACCATGACAGACTGAAATTTGGCATCCCAGAATAACCCCACATTAGTGTGTTATGTTTTATTATTCATCACGTCTATAATCTTTTATCATCCAATCAGAAAGCACATCACAGCCTTTCCTGTTTTAATAACTGGCTAGCTTGGACAATAGAGTAAGCATTGCAATGCTGCATACAGAATCAGTGTAAATTCCAGCTGGCCACCCGGGAGCTGCTGCATGGCAGAAATGAGAAATTGTAATGAAGCAACAGCGATAGGAGGATGTAACATATGATTCTGCCAAGTTTTATTTATTACAAGCTTATCCAACAAAAACCTATATTACATATGGCATCTGGGGTATACTGTAGGTATCAGGCTTTGATAAAATTTAAACAGAAACTTTTGCTAACTTTTACCACATTTTCCTGATGAATTATATAAAATGTCTACTTCTTATGTCTCCCGTTAGTTTCTGATAAATGGCCTGGAAATCATTGTGTCTCAAAATGATAATTGATAATCTTCATAATGGCTGTACTTAATCGATAATCATTTGACCTGCAATATGTCTATAAAAAGCTTCTGAAATCGTCACAGAAACAGCTCATCCTCCGTTATTTAATGTAACACATATCTAAGGACAGTTTTGCAGCTTGCAGCCCATCTTAATATTTTGTGAGTTTGGAAATTTCATGTGTTACTTTACATACAAAAGTGGTAAAGCATTTTGTTTACACATGTTTCAGGCTCTTTAAATATTTACTCATGTGACATGGTATTATGCATTGTGCTACAGCTAGAACCACAGTTTTTCATACCCTTTTGAAACTATGGCTAAAAGTTATAAATTCATCAACTTATTTCAGAGTAACTGTTTTTTCCATAATCACAGGATGTTTGGGTTTTAGATTTTCTGATTCTATTTGTTTGTGTATTGTCTTTATGTCTTGTATTTGTTTGGAGTTTTCCTTATTATGTCATTCTTTAGCTTCCTGTTTTTTTTCTTATGTTCTTAGTAATTTTTTTTTTAGATCATTGTTGCATATTTTCTTTAGGTTTTCCTTTTACTACTGCATTTATTGACCTCAACACATCCAGTTCTTCGTCTCGTTCTTCACATCTCCCTGCTTCAGTATGCCTTAACCTTTTTCTCTCACTCTTTCCATTGTATTATCCCCTTTAGATTGCTATAAGACAGGCATCCCCAAACTCGGTCCTCGAGGCCCGCTGTCCTGCAGGTTTTAGAGATTTCCTTGTTCCAGCACAGCTGATTTTAATTGAAAGCTGATTAACAGGCTTCAGCTCTACTGCAATCTTGATAATCAGCTGTAAGTAAAGCAGGGAAACCTCTAAAACCTGTGCAGGACAGGCTTCCCTCCAGGACCGAAGTTTGGGGATGCCCTGCTATAAGATCTCCTACATTAGATTTCTAAGGGACTAAGAGAAAATAATGGATAGATAAATATTTGGAAAAATGTATACATGTAGAAAAAATTAAATAAAAAAAGAAAGAGAAGAACAGAGGGCCTGGTCTTCATAAAATCTAAAGGAAGAGGTCTAAATTGTAGATGCAAAAAGTAGGTGTGTCATCGTAGATCTACAAAGATTGTAGTTACATTCATTCAAAATAGCTAATTGTGCCACGCCAAAGGCAATTTAAGACTGATCATAAAAGGAAGATGATGTTCTAAGCAGTGAAAGTAATAATAAAAATATTATTTAAAAAATAATGAAATAAATGATAATGTTGATAAATGTTATTTATAGTGTACTTAAAGTCTGTCAAGGTGTTAGAAAAAGAGCAATAGATCATTGTTATACATTTTCTTCAGGTTTTCTTGTACTGTACCACTGCATTTTGCTTCATTCGTGTCTTTAAGTTTCTCTTCTTTTGTTTTCCACTCTAGCCTCTCACCAATCTGGCTTCAGTTCATCTGTGCCAGTTCATTATCACTCATGCCACTCAACTGTTTCCCCTGTTACTCAATTTCCTGTTGCCTATTGTTTCTTTGCTGGACTGTTCTGTTTCTGCTCTGCCAACATGCCTGTCTCCCTGACTTTTTTTTTTGCCATGCTACATATCCTGATTATTTCAAAGCAACAAATAAATTCTATTTTGCCTTTTATTAAAATCTATTCAGGTCATTTTTGTTTCTGCTTTCTTGTCTGCATTTTTTTTTCCCTCAAAGAACTTGAAACTGTCAGAACAATCCAGCTCCACCTCCTCTAAATGCAACGGCAGCAGCAGCATATTCCATGTTCTATTGCCTGTTGCAGATCTCACATCATTGTTCTTGTCAGCTGCAGTGGTACCGTACCGTCATCCTCTATAGCAGCAGTAGCCACCACATGGCTGCTCTGCCAGAAAGTAACAAGGAATAATCTGAATGGAGATCTAAAATTAAGCCAAGGAGAAACACAGCAAACCTCAGCTATCTTCTTCTCTAATCATCTACTTTGCACCATCCCTTCATCCACTCACTCCGATTCTTCTCACAGAAAACCAGCTGTTTAACCTGTCTCTAGGTGCATCTACTTCATTATGACCCCCTTTCAATAAATCTATAAAGTCATTATTGCTTTTTGCAAATATCTTTGCATGTGGGTCAGGATGCTTACGCAAACCATGGCAGATATAGGGTATTGACATTATTGGGTTATATTTGTGATATGTGAGAAGCAGTTCTCTAGTATAGCCATTTCACAATCATGATTCACATGACATTAGCTAGCCGTGGTGCTTATGTGGTAAAATGCTCCATTGCATAAAAAACAGGTTTAAAAAAACATGACTTTGCTTATCTGATGATTCAGAGATATAAGTATTTCTGGATCAATATTATTCCTTCACATAATTCTTTTTTATGATATTGAATGAGGGAGGAGGGTGACTATGATATGCAAAAAATTTAATTAAAGCAAAATATTTATATTTTAAGGTTAATTGTTACACAGAAGGATTGATTTTTTTCATCTCTCTAAGCGGAGTGTGTATGTGTGCACAAAAAGCGCCTAGCACTGAGGTGCTAATGGACCAAGGTGTTATTAACACTACACCACATGGTCTGATGGTGCTAGCCAAACTGCTAACTGCAATAGTGGCTGTGTCTGTGTGAGAGAAACAGAATGCAGACAGGAGTGTGTTGGTCTGCTTGTTACTCAAGCTGTTAGCCACCCTCCAGACATCTAAAACACAGTCCTCCAGGAAACGTCCTTGACCTGGAAAACTTAATTCCTACCCAGGAATGTAAACATGAAACTGAGGGAAAAACCTTTAATTTGTAAATTTATTTATTTGGCTTTTAAGAATCATTTTCATGTGTTTCTTAGATCGATTTATAGGTTACTTCATGTCATACGATGTCACTGTGCTCAAAGTGGGGGACTAATATGGGTGGCTTTTCTAATTACTGAAATTTTATGAGTTCAGTTGACTGGAAAAGTGCTAACTGACTAAAGTAATAACAATGAGGTGGCCTAAAAGACCCATTTTAATTTGTTTTTCTACCCCCTAAGGGAACCTTCAAAAATGTGAACAAGCAAACACATCTCATAGGTTTATATAATTTACAGCAACACAACTGGGTATGAATATTACCTCTGTGAAGCATTAAACACCTAAATGCAAACACACACAGATGATTGGAAGATGCATAATAACAGCAACTTTGATAAAGAAATAACAAAGGAAGTTAAATTCAAACACTTTCAGTCCCTGAAGAAGAACAAATCATTTTTATTATATTCTGACAGGAGAAAACCCAGGATGACATATAAGTGTGCTTTTTTTACAAGATTGTTTACAAACATTAATCATAAGGGATTGCATTATAGATTAGATCAATTTCTAAATGTCTACACCTGCAAAAACACTTTTAATGAATCATTTATAGGTGTGTGCAAAAAATGAAACAACTCTTTGAAGTCGAATACTTAATTTAATACATAAAGTTTGAAGAGTCAATGTAGAAGCGCACAATTTTGGGTTTAAAAAAGAGAGAATCATGTTTTTCACTCAGTGATGGCTAAATTTAGCTGTAATCCAATAAATACTTCTAAGTGATTTTAGTTAGAAGACACTAATGATTAGTTGGCAACAGTAACATTAGTGCTACCTCTTCACCCCTAGATTTTGTCACTGAAGTCTGCAAACTCATTAAGGCAGGAGGAAGTTTTCGCACTGAAGCAGAAAGACATGTGGAAGAAACATAAAACAAAGCCGGGTAAAACACAACTTGAATCCCTCTTGCTGTAGCAAACTAACTGGCGGGTCGCCCTCCATCATCTTTAACTGCCTCCTAATTCATCCATTTCTTCCTCCCTTCCTGTCCCTGTAGCTATGTGCAACTTGCAAGTGATTAGTTCATTTACATCTAATCTCCTCTGCAAATAGGGTCATTACGAGGATTCTGAGTGATGTCATGTTATCCAGCCGCCACTGGATGCCAGAATGTGGTGAATTGCTGCTGAGGTTGGACTTTAAGTTTGTTTTGATGGCTAGAAGTGCAGAAGAGGAAATAATTTGTTTGTTTTCATTTATTGGTGGAAACTGATCCTGTCATTAAGCCATTGGGTAATGGTGACAAAAAAAAAAAAAAACACCTCTATGGTTAAAATGACTATTTCAGTCAGTGTTAGTAGTATTTTTATGAGTCCAAGAAAAACATTTGATAATTTTTTTTTGTTTCTATTTTTTTTTTCTAGTCAGAAATCATGGTGCTAATGTCCCACATCATGTCCAACCAGCATCCAATCAGAATGCACCATCAGTCAGTCACTGAGCTGCACACTTTTGCTGATGCGGTAGCAAAGGAATGTTTTTGCATGTATGGTCACAAACATTATAAAACTAACATCCCAAAAGTTTTTCCAATCTACCTATCAGCATTTAGTATTTAGATCCCAGTCGGTGAAATATTGAAAAAGTAGAGTCATTTGTTTTATCTTGCATCTTTCACACTTTGTCACAAATGTTTAGATTTAACAGAATCAAATAAATGGTTAAGGTTTTTCTGATGACTCAAACATTAAATTGGAAACATAGTAATCGTATTCAGTAAAAATCCACTGATGTTGATTTGTCAACATCTGGTCTACAAAATAGTTCAAAAATAAAGATCACCAAAATGATCAGAAAATGTAACAATGAATGCATTAATAAAGTTGTAGGAAGTCACAATATATGAATAATAAATTAATGCAAATGAAGAACATATAAGAAATTACTATTAAGAAAAGTAACATAGAAAAGATTATTTTAAAGTTTTTAAAATAGGAAAGTTGACATAACGGTTTAGATTTAATCTTTATTTCAATATGCAATTATTACTGCTGTAAAGCAGCGTTTTATAGAAGACAAATAGTTAAGCTCAAGACGTATTTACAGTAATCTATTAATTCTAGTAACTTTTTTCTTATGGCTCAAGTTAATATTAGTGTTTTGCAGTGGCTCAGCCAGTCTCAGCTTGAATATGAAAGAAAAACTGTAGAGGGAGCTAAAGATTAGGAACACAGCAAGGGTGCATTCAAACCTTAAAATATATATCATAGAATCAAAGATAAATCATTTGCCTGATAAGGACTAAACTAACTAACTAATTGTTCACTCTGTGCATGCACATGTGTTTGTGAGTGTAGGTGTATGACTGTTGACCTCTATATCTTTATGTTGCCTTGTGATGAAGTGGTAGCCCTATTTTAACCATGCAAAAGTAAGTTGGTCTTAAACACAGGTGGATGGAAGTGATTGCCACATCCAACATTGCATAGAATGGGTTCCTTTACATGGAAAATTATTTATTTTACAAGGGAAGATTGCAGTTATTAAAAACGTGTCTTCCAATGGAGTCATAGGCAAGATAGACAGCAGACTGACAGTTAAATTACACAGCTGCAGCAGATGTGTATAGCAACTCTTACCTTCACAAACTGATCTGCAGATCAATGAGCAATTTGTAGTTAAATTAATTTCCTAGAGAAACATTAACTTATAACTACAAATCCACTGTAATATTGCAACTTTAGAAAAACTACAATCGTAGTCATACTGGGATAGACAAAAAGGTTGTTTGTATTTTTTAAAAATAAATCATCAATTTTGCCCAAAAAAATCCCTTTAAAGTAAACTCAACGAGCTGTGTTGGTTTTAAGAACAGATTATTCCTCGCTAAAATGAAAACCTAAAAACAAGGTGTGTTATGTTTATTAGAATCAGATATTTGACATATTTAAATGTTATATAAAGAAAGAATTATATGGTAAGATTAGTTTAAATTATATCATTGGGCTTTATAATGTTGTGGTCAGTTAGGGTTTGTCTTTGAGAGAACAGGTGCTGGATGAAGTATGCATGATCTACAATTAATGTTGATTAGATGTGTAAGAAACATGTGTATATGGAAGCTGGAATGCTTGTTCCACATTCAAAACAAGTCTTTAGGTGTCACATGAGAGTGTCAACACAAGAGCTTCCTGTTCTTTGTGATGTGTTTTTAACTATACAATACTGTGGTTTATTTCTTCTCTCTTTTTTAGGGTTTACGGTAGAAAAATCAATCATTGTCATCAGTTTTAAAGAAATACTATTCAAAGGTAACTTCTAACTACAAAGCATGCAAAACATTCTTGGCATCAACCCGGAAATAAGTAGACTTATTTTCTCCACATTGAAAAGAGAAAGTTAGGATAATTTACAGTACCTGAAAAGGACACTTCATGAATATCTTCCAATTTAGATGTTTACAATGTTTGTCATTGAAAAGAGGCTTAAGGGTAAAACAGAACTTGCTGCCTTTAAAAATATAATCATAGCTCATCATTTCTCTTTTTATTTTGTTATATAAAATAAGCTTCAATAAGTTATATTAGGATGTTATGTGATAAATCAACATGTCAGGAAGGGTAGGTGGTTAATCTTTCATTCTTTTCTGTTAGAATATATTTACCATTACTCTTTGAAGCCCTCAGAGGTTGGTTGAAGCACAACAGTGAACAGTCCCTTGAAGACCAAGGGACACAGCATAACACTTAAGGAAATAGCTGTGGAGAAGGTTAAATCAGCTTGGATTAAAAAATCCATATCCTTCATTTTAAACTGCTCAAAAAGGGTCGTAAGGAGTATAAATCATACCAGACATAATATTCATTATAAAGAGAAAAATCCATTAATAAGCCACAATGAACTTTCCATGAAACATTTAGATGATAAAATGGTGATGTATAAAGAAGATATGAAACTATCTTCATATGACAATATAATTTAAGATGAATGCGGTTATGATTACTCACAACAGCCATATCACTCGTTCAATAAGCCAAGAACACATTTTTTGGTTTCAATTTTCCAGGCCTTCTGCATTGTCTTGTTATGTTATAAGGAATGTTGTTTTTTAATTTTTTTTATTCTGTTCCCTGATTGATTGTGACCAGAGGGACCTATAGGGTGGCTGCGATACTGCAGTGCACATCATGTATTGCATTTCCATATCTGGTGGCCTTTGTTAAACATGGGGTGACATTGTCATGTAAAATTGTTTTATTACGGTAAATTAGCTGACCAGTATATTTTCCATTTATAAGTTGCTCTGGAGTATAGATCGAACTCCCAGCCAAAACATATGAAAAATAGTCGGAATTTATCATCATGAAAGAAAAGATTTTGGCAGAACCAAAAGATATCAAATAGTCCCATGGTTTCTCTGGAGGAGCTATTGATACCAAAAAGCTCAGGTGGAAAATCTTTTCACAAGAAAACAAATAGTTGGTTATTATGAGTGTTGAGAGCAAATACATTTTCCTCTGCCTTAACTGCCTGATAAGTTTGAGCAGACCTAGACACAACAATACACAGAACCACTAAGCCAGATATTTTTTCCGTTAGAGATGCAGTGAAAAAATGTTTTTGAAATTAAATTTTCTTGGTCAAAACCAAAAAAATGAGGAAAACAAGACCAAAAAACCGAAAAACTGAAAGAAATTATTGTCAAATATTAGAACCACAGCATTTTTGGCTATGGTGTGTACTAACCCCAACTAAAATCAATTTAGTTAATTTCGATAAATCAATTACAGAAGGAGCAAAATACTGATTTACCACTGACAGTTTTTTGTTATTACCTGACAGAATCACTGGGACACTTTCTTGCTTTTTAAAACACGTCTGGCACAGATGGTCCGGGCATGTTCGTTGTCAGTTTCCTTTTTGGTTGCACATTGTTCTCATATTCAGCATAGCGGTGGGCAGTGGTATCAAAAGTACCCACATTTGTTACTTAAGTAGAAGTACAGTATAGATACTGCAGTTTAAAAACATTCTGGTAAAGGTTGAAGTATCAACTTTACCTCTTTACTCAAGTAAAAGTGATAAAGTATGTGCTCCAAAAACTACTTAAAGTATAAAAGTATAAAGTAACTTAAAAAAAAACAGCCAGATGCCACCATATGTATTGTAAGCTCAATTCTTCGACTATTTCCTAAAATTCTCTGAGATAGGGCCAAGGATGAGGGGAGGTCTTGTTGGTCTCCGTCTCCCGATACGCTCTCGCCTGTGTCCGACCTTTCAGACATTTCAACATCTTTTTCTGAATCCGACACATTGTAGCATGGCATAGACAATTCCACGTTAGCAGTTTGAAGAACACCTGCTTGCTTCTGATATTGATTTCCTTTAGCTAATCAATGAGTGTTTGCGTTCTATGACTCATCCAATCACACTAGTTTTCCCTAGATGTGGATGGAGCCAATGATCTGTATTGGATGGAGCACATGACGGGAAATAAATATTTATAAACATTAAACCAGAGGTGACCAATTAAAAATCAGTGGGGTCTGAATAAAGAAAATCAACCAGTAAAGGTCCAGAGATATTTTTAATTATCTGTTGCTTTAAACAGAATTTAACACTGAAATAAAATGAGTTCTTTATGCATTCATGTTATACATCAACTTTTTAAATAAAATAATATATATAAAAATGTTTCCATTTTAAAATCGAAAGTGTTTTTTTGAAGTAGCGAACTACAATCTTTCAATTTTATATATAGATAATTTACTGATTCACATATTTTTTTAAACATCTGAACTGAGTTTTTTTTTTTCTTTTCTTTCTTTCATGGTGGAGAATCCTGCTTCTCAGCAGCAGGTTGAGCCAAACATCCTCTAGATGTTCAGACTCCGCTCCGGTCCGGCAAGGTCAAGATCCACTATTGTAATCGCACCAAAGAGGAAAAAGATCAATTAGAGACATTTCAGTTTGTCAGAATTAAAATATAGTAACAAAAGATGGTTGGCAACTACAAATTAGAGCATAATTCTTATATAGTTCAAAAATCTAACACTGTTTATTTAAAACATTGGATGCAAACTATTGGTGCTAACAGCCCAGGAAGCAGATTTCTCATCTCCATAGAACCGCACAAATGCTGGATGCTGATGGGGATATTTTAAATGTCATTTTAAATTAAAGCGTTAATTTCAACATGTTTGTTTTGCTCCTTACGAATTTAATGACAATATTTGCGCATGCTCTCCTCCGGAAGGCTCCGGGGATAGAGATGGATGCAGCGATACAGAGAGTACTGGCGAGGAGGCTGTAGGCTTTGCTTCGCGAAGGCGGTCTGGAGGCTGCATGGAGGCGGTGAAACGGAGGATGTCGGGATTCCGAGGTAACGCGTAGAAGCCTTGGCACAAGTGACGATTTTAGTTACTGTCGTCAGGCACAACATGCAGTATTATAAATGTTTTAAATCAGGTTGGGTCCGGATTATCCCGCAGGTGGATCAGCTACAGTCCGTAATCCGTGACCTCTGCATTAAACCTGTAGCCAAGAGTAACGAGTACCCGTTTGCTTTAAAGAATAGAAATTACAGATAATTGTGTGAAAATGCAATGAGTAGAAGTGAAAGAAGGAGAAAAAGTAATGGGTAAAGTATAGATACCTAAAGTGTACTTAAGTATTTGTACTTTATTTGTTACTTGACACCTCTGGCGGTGGGGAACTGGGTTCCAATAATGAGGATGTTTGGATTTCTATGGCACTTTGTGCCACTGACCTGAGTGCAGAGTGAGACTGATGTGCAGCGTTTAAACTCGCAACCCCTCACTCAAAACCTGTCTGCATCACGCCGTTGGGTGCTTTTCCACCTAGGTGGAGCCATTAGGCTGCGGTCGGCTTGGAGGGCACCTGCGTGTAATCGGCCTCATCTCTCCAGTATAAGAGGAGCAGTCGAGCAGATCTCCAGCGCTTGAGTGTTAAACACTACTGGTATTCTAAGCCGGAAACTTGGCAGGAACATCCTACTTATTCAGTAAGCTCCTGTCTGAATTAGGTTCCCTACTTGAGTCTAAACCATTCGCTAACCTCTCCCCTTCTCTGCCTTCAGTTCAGGGACGATACAGCTCCAGTGGCTCCTCCATAATAATACTCATTTCTTCTTTGTTTGCTGCTATCAGTTTTGACTTTTTGATCTGAAATTCATCCTTCTCTGCATGTGGTTCAAACGCCTTGCTCCAACATGACACTGTCTGACGCACGCTCTGACAAACTTTGCTCTGCAACCTATAGGCCAATTTATACTTCTGATGCATAGCCTCTGTAACCGTCAAATCTGTCTATTTGCGTGACCACGCCCCCCTGCGCAGAGGTGTGCAGACAAAAAGCAGCTGTGATTTGTCCTTGGCATGCCTTTCTGGCTGTCTGTGTGGTCGTCCTTCTCGATTCGGTGCCGGGGCAAGCCATTTTTAAAAACCAAGAAGCAATAATAGCAATGGATAACCATGACGAAAGGTTGATCAAGAAGTACAACCACTTGTATGATGCCTCAAACATGTTGTTTTGGAAAATAAACACTCCCGCCGGCGCCGCCGAAGAAGTTCTCATGACCATCTGCCAAAGTTCTCGTGAGTTCTCAAATAGGCTCCCCCTATCGCTTTGGCTAGAAACTGCTATGCATCCCTAGAAATTCCACACCGAAATTGCAGAAGCATACCAGCAAAACTAGTTCGGGACAAGACACAGGCAAAATTTGATATGTGCAGTTGCAGAAGTACAATCCGCACTTTATGCTCTCTTACTTCAGTCCTTTTCTTTGCATGCTTGACATTGTTTCTATGTCTCGGCCGTGTGATTTCTGTGTTAAATGTCTAGTGGCCCAAAAGCGAAAATGCATTTTTTGGTCATTTTCAGGTGAAAATTGGCAGTGGCCAAATTTTCTCTGCATCTCTGATTTCCATTTCCAAAAAGTAAGCAACAATGAAAACAGTTCATGGCAGCAATAGTACCTTGTCTTCATCAAACAGATAAACACAGCTAAATATGAAACATCTGAGATAGTTTGTAAAATCTATAAAAGAAAATTAGAAAATTGCTTAGAAGACAGCGATACACAGAGAAAGATTAGATCTAAACAGAGCGTGTTGTTATTCAAAACCATGGCTGAGACAATGGCACCCTTTCAGAGAGGGTTCACAACTAAACTTCATTTCCTTTTGATAAGAAATGTGTGTGAACATTTTTATCAATCTTTTTTTTTTTTGCCAAAAGAACTAACAGATTTTCTTTCACAAGTGTAGCAGTATGGCAATTGCCATACTGCTCCACTTGATTCATGCATATAAATTGCTCTATTATATTATGCAGGGGTTTTACAGTTTTATATGGACACTGCAATATAAACAGAGTGAAAAACAGAAGAAGAAAAAATGAAAAAAGAGAAAGAAAAAAAAAGATGAAAGAAAGAAGAGATAGAAAGGAGACAATGACAAAACATTTTTCAGTCTGCTTCATCACCTGTAAATGAGATGAAAAAGAACAGCACAACCGAAAGACATGGTACGAGACATACAATAAAGCAACACCTTGAAACTATCGCTAAAGTAATATTATTAAGTGTGACATGTACTCTGTGTTACCTGAAGATATGAATGTGGGGTTTCTGTATGGAAGTGAATCTCTGAGTACCTTGAGCCAAGCACCTGTAATTGTTTGTAAGGGGTGCACTTGCATATAAAGTTTATCCATAGAAAAAAATGCTCAATAGTGGTTGTGGAGAGCTGAAGGGCGCCCCTCCCAGAGCACTGAGTCCAGCGTCCCGGGGAGACCCAAAGCCCCAAGGCAGCCAAGGGACCTGGCGAAGGTACCCTTTATCCAAAATCCTAACTTAGCTGTATTTTTTTTGTAATTTAAAAAATAAATTAATGAAATTAACAGGTTGGACTCGCAGATATTTTCAACTCTTAAGAACCTGAAAGTGGCCTTGCCCCAGACATAAAAGGTATTTTGTTACCATGATTTATTAGATTGCAAGCATATGGACTTGTGGAGTAACTCTGCATGTCATTTTGGTTATTTTTCACATATTTCATTGGATAAACAACTTTCCATAAATTGAGGCTAAGTGGTAGAAACTTTTCATCTAAATATTCAGATATAATAGTTGTTGCTGCTGTTTTTAGAAAGCTTTCCTCAAATTCTTATTACAATAGTAAACTTTTAATCAATTTGACTGTATGATCTGGTTGAATTGCAAAGTGCCTTGAGATGACATGTGTGTTGTGATTGGGTATATAAATAAACTGAGTTTTGTAAAATACAGTCTTTATGTTGAACTTTAGATTTTGATTAAATGTGATCAAATTTAGAGTTTGAACCCCCCACCATGGTTTACCAGTTTTTCATCTTTCTTTGTTATCTTAATGGCTGGAATGCAAAAGTTACCTGAACCTTGTCCATTTCAGTTTTTTTCGAATGCCTTTGCATACTTATATCCTTTGTATGCTGACATGCACAGGAGGTTTAGTTAATTAAATTGATCACCATTTGACACGTTTCATCTAAAGGCTTGACAAGGATCCCCTAACTCAGAATTGATTGTTAATTGTTCCTCTCTGATAATAGTCCATAACCATTCTTGTCTCTCAATATTTATTTACAGGAGCCGTTACAAACATCCTTTTGTTGCGTTTGTTTTGTGCAGTAAACTTACTTCTCTCAAATTTAATTTTTGTACACCAGTTTATAATGAAACCTTGGATTTATTTAGTTGCATAGTTTTTCCTCAGCTTTTTTGTGGAATTACTAATGTGTCTAAACTGTGTATTGAAGTTGTAAAGACATTCCCTACTGTGCTTTGTAATTACACTCTGGTGACCCACATTTACCGCCTCCACGACTGCTTCATTTAAACTAGCGACTTATGAACAACTATTTTTTAGTATTGCAGCAGTACAAATGAGAGCTGGCATCATGGGAACAAGGGGGCAGTTATAATGTGAATTAAAAGACCATTGCACAATCTGTTTAGAAATGATTAAGCTACTTTGTGTAGGTTTTGCTGATCAAAGGGCAGCAAATCAGAATGTATATATTGCTACACTGCAGCAGACTCACTAAACAGGATTTGTTGTCCACTAAAAGCTGGTGGAATGGATATTACATCTTTTTTCCCCGTAATGTCTTGGTAGATTTCTGCTTTGTTGCTAGTGCATAGGGATGGGATGAGAAGCTCAATGTAAAATTACTAATGAGGAAAAATCAGGGATGAGCGAAAAATAAGAAATTAGGGCTTTTTTGTTTCTAGAAGAATCCTTTTGTCATGTTTTATGAATAAAAGAGTCTGAATAATGAGTGCAATCATGGAGGCAAATGATCAGTTCAGAGTTTTATTGTGGTCTGGACAGGAGATGATATGGGCTGGCTTGGGGGTGTCTAGGCTCTGCTGGAGATGTGCGGGTGACAGGTGAAACTGGGTGCTGGTTCGAATGATGAGGCTGGAAACTCACTGAGATGGAAACTTGGTGTTGGTTTTGGGCGGTGGTGTCCAGCCCGGGCCCGGCGGAAGGTGCAGGTCTGGTTGGTGATCTCCTGAAGGTGGTGTCCAAAGAGGTGGACGGGCAGGTGGGCTCACCGGGAGGGCTTGGTCAAAGAAGGGATCAGGAGCTTCACACACGTATTCCAGGAGGCAGGCTGGGGCGTCTCAGGCGGGTGTCGGGCTTGGGATTGAGACACTTCAGGAGGAAATAGAAGCGGAGTTAGGTTCTGGTTTCATGAGGAAGCAAGACTTAGGAAGAAGATAGGTCCATATCACTCCAGAAGAGCTAAGAAGCGTTGCCCTCCTCCTGGTTCCAGCTCCTTATGAAGGGCGGTAATCAGCTCAGATGTAAAGCAACTGCCGTCCAGCCCTGCTGAGGAGAGAGAGAAGAAAAACCAGACCTGCACTTAGACCTAGAAGTATGAAAACTTTGTACTTTTAAAATAAGGTGGCTTTTCAGGAAATGAAATTTAAAAAATCAACATATCAGAGCGCAGTGTTGGGAAAGTTCTCTTTCTACGTGAAACTAGCTAAACTAGTTCAGTTCATACACATGAAAAAATAGACTAGTTCAGTTCATAGTTCATAATTCAAAACCAAAAATGAATCCAGTTCATAGGTCCTTTTTTTTCATATATTGCTCAATTACACCACAGCCAGCCCACTGTGTAGAACCACATACACAGACAGCAATGTCAGGAATTGGTTGTAACTCTGGAAACTGTGCGCCAGATTTCATCTTCATATCCAGTTTTGAATCCTTATCCAAATCAGGGTTTACATTAGCATTGAAGGGGGACAGCATTTCCCCATTGTTGCTTTACTCGCTTTGTTGCTGTCCATTCTACTTCCCTATCACGCTAGTAGTAGCAGTTGCAGCTTTCACCCCTACAGTATATTCTCAAAACATCAGGAAAAAATGTGTTGCTTGAATGGTTTTTTTTATGATTGGCTATTAAAGAAAAATAGTAAAGTAGTCCCACACATGTTACTTAAAGTTTTTTTAATTTTAATAATAATTTTTTTAAATCGAAATTTCATTTCAATACATACTAAAGGAATACTGGGAATCCTGAAAAATTATACCAGGCAGGCTTTAACAAACAAGTTACATGATAGTAAAAACCCTCAAGAACAGGGTCTTCTATAAGTTTGTGACCAAGGACCCCCAAACTGATGCATGGGAGCGGGGACCCTCTAACTATATATATATTGTAAGAAATTGTGTCCTATAATCACTCTATTACAGATGAGTAATGTAAAGAAAATTAATTCTCCCTGGATTATTAAAGCCTTCTGCTCTTGCTGATGGACAGGTGTTGCAGCGAAAATGGTGCTCATACGGAAAGAGCTCCTGTGTGTCAATGAATGTGTGCATTGATGACTGAAAGGCATCTTTTGTCTCCATTTATCTGTTTACTACAGTGTGTTGATTTCATGTTAATGAGTATTTAAAGACATTTCAATTAGTGGGGGAAAAAATTGCAGGGGGGGAATATAAAAATATCAACTAACCATGCACAGACCCTCATGCAGTACCTCCGTAGACCCCCTAGGGGTCGCGGATCCCCTGTTGAAGACCTCCGCTCAAGAAGATTTTACTAACATGAAACTGAGGGACCAGGCTGAGGTAGGAATTTAAGGTTACTGAGTCGCAGTTTTTTACGAAGCCGGCCGGGCAAACCAAAAGCCGCTATCATCCTCACCGACCACCACCTGGTCATAAAACTGTTTTAAGTGATGATCATGCCGCCGTTTATGCTGCTGTGGCTTCCCTGCTGCATTTTGTTTTGATGACGCACGCGGGGCTGTCGACGTTGGTAGCCGGTGTTGCCAGATTGTGTGTTTTTCCCGCTTTATGTTAAGGCCTGCTTACGGTTGTGGATTTAGTAGGGGTTTCGCCTGGAGGACTCCTCCTATATATGGTGCTGGCGCCCTATTGAATGGAGCTGAACTGAGAGAGCGCGGTTGCTCATAGACACTGCAGATGAACGAAGTTCTGGTACATGAGCTTGGTACCTGCAGTAATGCAGTTCAGTTCGCCTCATCGCTTCGCCATATGAGAGCAGCGTTCATGAACTTTGGATTCAATGAACAGCGTTCAGGTATTTTACTGTCAGATCGGTCACTTTTCTGTTTTATCACAGTTAGCGATAAGAAGCTGGGTGGTACAGCTGTTGATCCTGATTGCCATTGTTGTGGATTGCTTAAACCGCGCGAAGCCTGAATTATCGGGTTTCCGTGATTGCGTCCAGGCATTACCCGCTTAACTGCATTATTTTTGGCTTATTCTCACACAAAGGTAAATTTAGCTAGTCCTACGGGAAAACAAAAAAGAAAATGCAGCCAACAAACAGTAATTTAGCGGACTATTGACCTGGCAAGATTGTGGGCAGTTTACAAAAGGAAATGTTCAGCTTGATTCATGATGATTAAACTTTAAGTTGTTTCTCTAACCTAATAATCTTACTTTGTGGTACAGACCTCTAGAGGATTTTACACCATCAGTAGAATATTATTCATGCATTTTTTCACCCTAACATAAGCTTTAATTAATCAGTAACATCAGTCTTTTATTATTTATTGTTTTTAAGTAACAATCCAAATACATATAAATTGTGTATCAACAGCTTAAAAATCTGCAAAAATCTGTGATCTAAAATATGTTACAAAATATGTGTTCTGTGCAAATCTGGACGTAGAATTTTGTCTTTCTGACTGTAAACATGTATCTCTTGAGTCAGAGTGATAATCATATTAATACAGCTTCCAGTTGCATGAGGCGTTCTTTATCCACACAGTGTTTTCTCTCTACTGAATCCCATTTTTTTCCTATAATAGGTGACATGTACGGTATGACAACGTTCAGTAGTTACTGCTGTGAAAAAGACAAATGAAACCCCAAAATAATTCAAATCTGTATAAAAATGTACTCTTTTGTTTTTTTGACATAAAAAAACAGCTTTTTATCTAAAAATAAAAGACTTAGGGCCTGATTTATCAAGATCCAATTTTGCGTACAGTTTTGCGCCGCAAACTGGAATTTTGCGCCAGGGGCTGAACCGCTGGTTTGGCGGTGATTTAACAAGAGTTATTGCGTAACTGGTGGCAGGCAAAACTGTTGGAGACGCCCCATTTAAATGATGGTTTTGCGCTGCTGGTGGTTTTATGCAAAGTAGTTTTTGTACAAATCCAGCCATTAGAAATTATAATCTTATTGTGGCCCCCTTACCCACACGGAGCCCCTCTGATGACACATGGTCAAAAATAAAGTTTTAATTGTGGCCACGGGGCAGTATTCAGGCGCACAAAGTAGTATTATCAGTGGGTTAATGACAATGTACATTCGCGGCGCACAAATAATTTGGATACATATTAATATATTCTGATTACCAGCTAAATCGGTTAACGCCTTTCTCTATTAAGGCCCGCGGCACGATTTGCTTACTATATATATCTGGAAATGTTCCCGGCCAGTCAATGCGGACATTTGTTGCCAAGACGCCATTTTAGGTGGAAAAGGAGAAAAGTGTAAACAACTGCAGCATGCCAAAAAACGAAGCGACCCGCGCCCCGTTTACATAGCAGCCTGTCCAAGATAAGTCATTATAGCTTCATATGCTTCCTGAAATGGATTTACTGATATTATTAATGTTACTTCGCTTTCTACAAAACACGTTGTTTGAGTTATATGGATTGTCGAAGTAGTATTAGGCGCGCATCTAAAATACTACTTCAGCCGTGGCAACAATTTTTTTGACCAGTATGTTATCAGAGGCCTGTGCCCACCCCCTCAAAAAAAATAATAAATAAATCTATATATATAGGTATATATATATATATATATATATATATATATATATATATGCCTCTGTGCTGTCCTTCAGTCCAGCCTTTTCCAGCCACTGGTAGGATTTTTTGAT
>JAGKQL010002627.1:0-32224 GCA_018398635.1 Cyprinodon brontotheroides | reverse complement strand
CATCCATCCATCCATCCATCCATCCATCCATCCATCCATCCATCCATTTTCCGTCACGCTTAGCCCAAGCGAGGTCACGAGGGATGCTGATGCCTATCTACAGCTGTCTATGGGCGAGAGGTGGGGTCCACCCTGGGCAGCTTGCCAGTCCATCACAGGGCAACCCAGAAACCAATTAACCTAACAGTCATGTTTTTGGACTGTTGGAGGAAGCCAGAATACCCAGAGAGACCCCATGCATGCTCAGGGAGAACATGCAAACTCCATGCAGAAAGGCCCCATTAATCAAACCTTCTTGCTTCAAGGCTTCCCACTGCTCCACTGAGCAGCCCTTCTACCTTCTCATATAATTAGAAATCAAAGTCCAGCTTTGCACAACTATAAAATAACATTTATAAAACACATTGTGGAAAATACCTCAGTCAGATTTGACAGTGTGTGTCTGTTCACACAAACCATATTATTAATATTTCAATAATCAAATAATCAAGTCATTCTACAGATTCCAATAGGATTTGCATCTATACTTTGACTAGACCGCTCCAACCGATAACTGTGGTTTTATCTGAACCGCTTTATTGTATGTCTGTCTCTATGTGCAGGTTACTCCTGGAAGGCTCCACCCTGGTGCTTTGCAGCCTTCCAGGTGTACAGGTATGCAGCTCCATCCATCTTACATTCAGCCCTCACCAACCTCCCTGCCCTTGGCCTAGAGAGCAACCCAAAAGCATGAGGCTTTTGAACGAACCATCATTCACATGGTTTCCATGTGCCCCACATCTTCAAGCAGCTGAGAGAGCAATGGTTCTCGTGATTTCCCCTTAACATTGGCTCCATTCTGCCACTCTTCCACAGAAGTTAGATTTAAATTTCAATTATCTGTCATCTGATTCTCTACACATTAGTTTTGGATCTATACAGCTCCTACATCTCTATGAGTTAAGGTTGTGATTTGCTCTACATGTTCCCAATGAGCATATGTGTCCTTTCCGTTTGAGTCCACATCTGCAACATTTGTGTTGCTCCACAACAAATTAAACATACTGAACAGAAGTTGACAGAGTTTAGACTGTGATGAATTGATCTAGCTTTTTTTTTTTTTTATCTAACTGACAACATTAAAGCGGTTCTGCTGAAAGTAATTTAAGTATTTAGTGTTTAATATGGTTAAAGCATGTCAGATTGTAATAATTTATAATAAGGACTGACGTGTCTTCCAGACAGACAGGTGTTTTCAGGTCCCAGATGATGGAACAACAGCGACACCTGGTGATTCTTAGCCAAAACAACAGCTAACATGTTAACCGTAATCTTTCACCAAATGCTGTCTTTTTAATAATTTAGTATACTGCATAATCTGAAGCATGAAGTTTTCATCAAACTCAGACTTTAAGCTTTTTGTTCAGAGAGACATACCAGAAATGAGGATATATATTTACTTGCAGGCATAGGAGTCCATTTCAGGAAAGTAAATGCAGGCTCCATAATACAGACAGTAAGCATCATGGCTGGGGGGACACTTCTCTGCTGGGTTGCTTTTGTGGCGCTGGGTGGTCACATCAATGTGGCTTTGAGATGTTGCCCTGGGTGAGGTGGTCTCTAGTGCTAGAATTGTAATTTTAGTTGTTTAGAAAAATAAACATAATAATATCATTATGAAATGAGTTTAAATTATGAAGGGGTTTTCTATAAGGATACTATCAATACAAATCCAGCAAACACTTAAATGTTTTAAAACATGATGATATTGAATAGCAGATTAGCCTTTTTTTATCATACCTTTTAGAATGCTCAAAATTCTTTTGAACAATAATGAAAAAAAAAAGAGAAATAACTTGAATAATTGTTGGAAGTTCCATCATAGACAGATTTAGAGCAAGGTGTTTTAACCCCTGCTAGAATGTAAGTGAAGGTTCAGTATTAACAACCACAAGTTAAAGTAAATCCTTACCCAGGCATGTTCGTCCATCACCTGTAAAACCTTCCTGACATAAACAGCGGGGGTGCCCAGCATCCAGCAGACACGTGGCGTTTACAGCACAGAGGAGCGAGAAGCAGTCCTTCTTATCTGATGGGAGAAGGACACATGAAAACAAATGATTCAGAAAAAGTTGCTCAAACATGAAAATAATAGGCATTATGCTAATTGAGATTATATAAATAAATACCTGAAATCATCTTTTCAGTAAACAGAGCTGGTTCATTTCCCTCATCTGAATGGAGGTCAGCGTTCCTATTATTACCCATCGGTGGTTCACTGTCCTCATGTAAGGTTTTGTTTTTGAGAGACGTTAAACCAGAACTTTCACTCTCTTCAGATTCTAAACAATAATTATATGAGAAATATGAACATCTGGGTTAGTTTAGTTTAAATTAGTACAAAACCAAACATGAATTGGAAGTTGGCCACTTTACCTGCAGTTACATTTGAAGCATTGACAGATAAGCAGTTTTTTCCATCAGCTGACAGGGTAAAGTATGGCAAACAGGAGCAGCGGGAAAATCCCAGCTTGCTTTCACACTCCTGAGCACATCCTTCGTTTAAGTAAAAACAAGCATCGGCACCTAAGGGGGAGAAATTTTGCAAACATGAGCCTCGTTTTTCTATAGGATCCATTGTTCTCACTGGTTCTTTTCTCAATTTTGAGAGCATATTTTCTATGTGGCATACAATATCCAGGGTTTTAAATGTTTTCCTCAGTTGCTCTTTACACTCTTTGCAGTTCTTTACACTGCAAAAATGGTCTAGAAATGAGTAGACATTCCCTAAATCAAGGATATTTCCTCTTAATTTGAGTAGTTAAATAAGCTAATTTTTCAATTTTACTCTAAAATAAGATATATAATAGAACATATGCACTTGAAATAAGACAATGCAATAGATTGTTATTTTTTTTTAAATGTAAATTGTCTTGTTCCATTGGCAAAGTGTCTCACTTACCTCCTCAATTCAAAAAGAAAAATAAATGACTTATTTAGGTTTTAAATTTTTGCATTGTACTTCTTTACATCTACTATTAAAATGTCCTCACATTTTTATATCTGTGTGGTAACGTTTCAGAACATATCTATTATTTCTGTTACCTGGTTTTGCAAGAGGATGTACCACTACAACTGATGCTGGCTGAAAGAAGTTGCCATGGATACGCTGCAGCTTCTTCCCCGTCCGCTTGTGTATGCTCCGTATCTGCTGGTGTTCCCACTCAGAGACCCACAGCCTGTCTTCAAAAACCACCAGGTCAAACGGACGTCCTAGAAAATCCCAGCAGAAGGCGAAAGGATGTGACTAAGGAATTATTAGTTAGGATTTAATGCTTAACGGCATAAACAAGGAATCACTTCAAGAAGGATTTTTACTCATTTTAACAAATGTTTAACTGGATGGGATTTCAATATTACTGAATATGAAGTGCTTTAAGGCTCAGATCTCAGACCAATGATCAATTTTCATGTTTTTCTTTTGTTGCCCATGTAATCATGGTTTTAGGCAGAAAGTTTACAGCTTTAGATTACAAAGAAAAATCAAACTAAGACTACTTCTTTACAACTAAAATGAAATAATGCTCACCCTGAGTGTAAACCCACAGAGAAACAAACTGAAACCTAGCCGATGTCGTTGAGGCAGATGTCAAGCTCTCAAAAATGAAGCACAGGACTTTGGTATATTGTTGGATTTTGATCCAGACTTCAAGATTCAAATAAAATTTTTTTATAAAGTCAGCCTTTTATCATTTAAATTTTTTTTACAAACAAACGTGTGAGAGAATTGACCCTGATAGCAATTCTAAAGTTTTTTGAGAGAATATTGGGGTTTAGTAACACCATCTTTGTGGCCCCTGAAATCAGCTCTAAAAAACTGCACACAGCTTTTCCTCACAGGTACCAAACCTAAAGCTTATATTTTCTTTTTCTCTTGTTCATGCAATGCTGTAAAAATCTAATTAATATTCAAATGCACTTTTATGGAAAGAATTATACAGCCTCCCTTCAAATATATCCCCATGCAGTGTTAAAAATGTAATTCCAGCGCCTTAGAAAGCGACTCTGCTGTCTTGCTCTGGGTTATAGAATGCACTATTTCAAATTAGGGGAAGCTGCAATTTGGTTCTGTGGACCATATGATTTTATGTAAGGTCAAATCCTTTATCTTTGCAAATCTGGATTAAAAAATGCTTTATGAATACATTTTGAATTACCCCAAAAGATGAGATATACTTAATTTGTTTTGCTCAAACAGTAGATTGTTGAATTAACCTTCCTCATACATTTCCCCTAAATTTTCTATTACATAACTTAACTGCAACATGCATTACTGTCAGGGATATTTGTAATAGTTAATTGCAGATGTCCAAATTCACTTGTAAACTCTTCAAACAAGCCTCACCTACTTGGTTCTTCTGATAGAATCTGTCGATCGGAACCATCCAAAGCAGCCGTTTTATTAGGCCCCTCTTTCTGGTCGCACCAGAAGAGCCATTGTCTATGAAATCGATGGTCAGACCAGTGGGTGACAAAAGGCGGAAAAGCTGGCAATAATAACGCGGTTACTTCCTCCAGAGTGGCATCTTCTACCACAGGCCGGGAGCCTGTGTCAGTCCAGAATAACCTCCTCCAAAAGTAGAGAATACATACAAAAACATTACAGGGATTAAAGATATTATAAATTCAGGTTAACATTTACACAAATTAGATGTATAAACTTGCTTTGTTACTGTGAAGGCTATTTGATTGAATATAAAACAGAGCAGAGGATGAAAATGGGTTTAAATTGAAATGTAAGAGGAGTATCACTCAAAGGGGGCTGAAGGCACTCAGTTTATCTCGCCGAGAGCTTCAAAATTATTCACACCCTTCAAAACAACTGGGAATAAAGGATTGTTTCTTTTGACATAAACTTGTATATTTGTGTGAAAAGCTAAAATTTAATAATTTTTATTTATTTTCATTATTATTTAAATCAACCGAACAACAAAATCAACTCAACTTACTTTGCTTGTGGATGAACTGCTATTCCTCTTGGTTTTTCCAGCCTCTCCTTTATAACTGTTTTCCTGTTCCTCCATCCAAAGTACTGCAGTCAACAGCTGACTTACTAGGAGCAAACATATATGTGTGTGTAAAAATGACATTTTTTTCCAGCAGATAATAAAGATACTAAAATGTCTTCTCAATTATTTCCTCCCTAAGGTTGTGGCATAAAAAATGAGCAAACTGCATAAAACACAGTTTTATTAGCATCAAATAGAATCATTAGACAGCATTCCACCAGTGACTGCTCACCCTTTATCAGTCCAGTATATGTGTTAAGTGGATCCAGTCAACTGCCAGTCCTTCTGGAGAGTCTAAACCATTATATACAAGAATGTTTCTGGTCCCAGTGTTCATATCAACCCGCTCAATAGTCTTCTGGCTTGTGCTGGCATAATAAACCTTGACCAAAATTGAAATAAAAAAGAAAAATGTCATCCAAATATACTCAATGCAAGCACGGAGCAAGAGATAAAATGGCCACTAGATGGCTCTGCATGTCTATGTTAAAACATTGTTATCTCCTCATTGGTGCAGCAAGTCCTATTCTTTTACTATGCTATATCTAAAATCAATGGGAATTAAGTGTTGAAAAAATGAAGCTGAGTTTTACATGGTGGTGGGACAGGGTCATAGTCCAGAGCTAAGATGGTTCTCTGGGTTCCTTAACCAAAGTTTGTTCCTCAGTTCCATCAGGGTTCATTCTTCTCTAACATCCATTAGATTACACAATTAGAAAGGCTGAGGTCCTGAAAGAAAAATGCACATTATAATTAAATGCATCACAGTGAATCTTACGCTGCAAATAGAGCCATGTGGATTAGTCTGACTTGCTGCCTACTTGTTGTAGAGTAACTCACCAGTTGCAATGCAGCTGCTATCATTGTGGGAGTTTTGTAACCAGACAGACATCCACACTGCCAGCGGTTTGGTGTGACTGGGGTACACAGCCGACTGCAGCCAATTCTGTCTGCTGAAGAGCAACCTGGAACAAATCAGTTTGAACACAGACCCATTTTAAACTGTTTTAGACGTTTGTTTTCAATGTTTTCTTATTTTGTTTTTCTGTTTCTCTCCACCGATACACAGATAAAAAAAACAATCTCTCTCCAAGTCTTTCTAGTGTGCAAATAAGAAACATTGTTGGTGGTCTTTTGTTAGGAGATTTATGCAACACATGGATCTAGTCTGAGACCATTGTGCATTAATTGTGCATCCATATTGTGCATCATGATTAGTAGGTTTCAGGTTATGGTGTTTATTTTTTCAGCCGCCTCTTAAGCTTCTTTAAGCTTAAATAGCTACTGACTATTAAGTCTATATACCAGTTGGTCTCCATATAAGCCTACTGACAGAATGAGACTAAACTGATTGAGCCTTATCAGAACCTCACATGTAACCCACCATTGGAAAACTAAAAACTCTATGAAAACATTCTATGGAGTGGAAGTTATTACCAAGACAAGAACATTCAAAGATATCTATATAAGTTGCCCTAATGTGTAGAAAAAATTAAAATTAGAGAAAAAATCATGGATGTATAAATACATTGAAAAGAGACAATTTTCTGCAAGATGCTGAGATATAGCAGTGACCGCTTCAATGAAGCATGCAACTTAATCCGAAGTCTTTTTGCAGTGCAGCAACATTATTTTGATTTTTTTTTTGTGACCTTCCAACCTCTGTGAGTAATGGAATATACTGATTAAAAAAATGTGTTAAGCCTAACTCAGAGTTTAAGTAAAAACATGCCTGATCTAAGAATAAAATAGAGATGCAGCTCTTTCTCACATTATTTTTATTTATTTATTTACTAACCCTATTTTGCAATGGGCTTATTCTCTACTGGTTGATGCCCCTTCTCCCTCTGATTATAAATAAGTAGTCTTATTGTAGAATGATAAGAACAAATATATATTTTCAGTCATGTTCTTTTATCCTTATTTGGGAATACACCCATCTGAAAAACTCTAGTATACAGGATTATTCTAGCTTGTGCTCCAATGCACAAATAAACCCATAATTTAATGAGGCCCTTTACTTTTTAGTAAGAAAGTCAAATCATAAAAAGGTGAAAAGTGGACATTGAAGGACATTAAAAGGATCTATGTATCAGATAAGAAAAAATAGAAAAAAATTTAATACATTTCTGTTTAGAGTTTCTTTAAAAATGGAATAAACAACCTCACATTAATCAGTAAACACAAAGAAAAGAAAAAGAAGAAAAATATAAAAATTGAGAAAGAAAATATAAAAACAAAAATTGATTAAGAAAGAAAATGAATGTGATCCTGAATGCTTAATTAGAAGGAACCTTTGGATTGATTTTTATAAAAGAAATTTTGATTTCTCATCCAAAGTACTTTTTCAGCTCTTAACATGGTTAGAAGTATCAGGTTTATGGTATAAGATGTAGTTGGAACAGTCAGACCAATAGGAGGTAAGTATTAAGGTCTCTAACGGTTATTACAACCGTCACTAGCTGTGACTACTATTTAGGTCAATGTTTGGGTCATTGTTCTAGAAGATCCAAATGCTCCAATGATGGCATGTCATTGTTTAGGTCACATGTCTGCTGAAAAACCAGCAGAGGATATGAGTCGGGGCTATAGTAGTTGGTGTTGAAGAGGAAATCTGAGGCAGTCCTCACTATTTGTTCTGATTGCCATGTTTAACAAAGTAGACTTCTCTCACTACTGTTCAATACTGTCGTAAAGTGCATGTCTCTCATATCCATGGTGCTTTCATATAAATCCCTCTTTGTTGTTGAAGCATAGGTGAATTGCTGATTCTTCATCCAACAGGATTCTTCTTCCTCCCTCTGGAAGAAATCCAACTAATCATCTTATGTGAAACCACGCTAGAAATTAAGGAGCCTTTTGAATAAGATAAAATATACACATGAGGTAATAAATGTAAATGTATGTAGTGTTTTTTTAATTAAATGGACATGTATAATAGCTGTTTTTTGATTTTTTGGAAAAGTTCCAATGTGCAAATCTGAGCCCATCTCAGTCACTGATATCAATATAACCATTATGGTGGATAAACCAATATTATGTATTTTTATACCCCTCTGACATAACCCCACCACAAGGTATATGAGGTATTCTGATATGTTCGAAATGGCCAACATCAGCAGGTGTACTGCTAATGCTGATATATATCATGCATTCCTGGTGTCTAAATGTTCTTTTCTAGCTCATGAAAGATTCCTCCCCTCATGTATGAACACTGGTTTTTTACATCAGGCATTTTTGCCTCATGCAAGATCTAAAAACATCCCCTGATAAGGAAATCTTTCAACAAAAAGTGAAAATAAGGTTGTTAAACTTGATGTAACTGGTGTCATAATGTCAGTACCAGTGTAAGCGTCCATTTTCCTGTAGAATAGAATCTCAGGACAAACACACATGGGACCATGTTCTGTTGCTATACATCCATGGTCATAACTTTTATGTCGCTTACATGGTGTTATTTCGTAAAAGAAAAAATAATGAATAAACAGTTTCATTTAGTACCAAAATGTAATCAAAGAGCTTTAAATTTGTAATTATTAAAAATCTGGCGTGGCACACACACTGTTGTTTGAAATGTATATTAACACAGTGAAAGTCGAGTCCTTATTTAGGACTTTAGGCCTATTTTAGGGCTCTCACTGGTGGTAGATGAGAGCTTCTAGGCAATGCTCTGGTGAAACCCATGAAATCAGGTCTGGGGTTTCCCATTGAAATAGTAGAAAGGTGAGAAGCTTGCACACCAAGGCCTCACAGGGCAATCATATCTGTTGAAGTGAAAGTGGTGATATGTAGAGGCAGGATGTGATGCTAACATGGAAAAATATCTTTTTATTTATTTATTTTTATTTTTGCCAATATTTATACAGTCAGCTAGTGAAAATGTAGAAAACATACCATGGGATTTTTAAGTTGTTAAAGAATGAGATTTAGGAATTTTATATAATGATGAATTTGTCCAATTAATGTTTTAACAGAGAAAGCTTGAATTTGAACAAAACCAGCATGATAAAGCTGCATATTTGCAGATTTTTTTATTTTTAAAAAATGTCCTATTTTGCTTTTTGTTTTGTTTTTTTCACTAAAACTAAAAGACGAATCCCTGCAGCCCAGGAAACTCACCCCCAGGTAATCTCTGCTCTCATCCTATTGTTCCAATGTGTTGGTTAGTCACATGCTTATTTTCCACTGACCTTGCTAAAGGTTGGTCACTAAACACTTTCAACACACAAAGCTGCTGGACAAGATGTGTTCCTCAATGCAATGTCCCTCACCGCCTAATCCCATTGTGCCTGGGAAACTCTCCTGTTGTGCCCCTCACCAGCAGTAAGATTAGTGGAGAAGAGATTAGCAGGACAGTTGGACAAAAATAGCACACAGGCAGTTTTATGCCGCTTTATACTAGCCTATCACCCGTTCACCACAACCCGATTTTGTGTCTATTTAGCTCTAATTTCTAATAATAATTTCTAAATCTTGTTAGGGTAAGTCTCAGCTCCATCTGCAATGCATACAACATCAGATCAATGGAAACTGCAAAAACGATAAAAGCAGAGATACATATTCACAGCAGCAGTCTGTATACCTGCTAAAAGATGTCTATAAGGCTTAGAAATACATTTATTTTATATCAGATGAAAATAAAAAAAATAAAACATTTAAAAAGTGCATTTTAAAACAAATATATGTATTCAATGCAAGAGAGACAATCTAGTTTTCCTGTTTTTTTTTATATCAACATAATTGGTGCTGATTGATTGATACTAAAAAAAGGTCTAAAATAACAATTACTTCAATGTTCAATTTGTTTGTAGATCTTAGAGAAAAGGTTTTTATCAGAATCTTTACATCCTTATTGTGTGTAAATAAATTAGAGGAAGAAGCCACTTTCATTATCCATTACAAAAAGCCTTGCTGCTAGCCCTAATAACCCATGTTTTAGAATAGAATAGAACAGAATAAAAATTCAGATATTTTGTTGGCAAAGCAAAAATTGCTAGTAAAAAGCAGACAAGTACAAACACAACTTAAAATTGTAAAAATCTGAATGCAAACATGAATCATTAATTAGACAGACTATACAGTGAAAAGCAAAACAATGCATGAAAAATAAATTATATGCAGTGATAGTTATGGCAGACAAAAAAACATCACTGCCTGAAACACTGACACCTTGGGGATCAACAACTTACACCTCAGTGCATGGAGATATTTCCTTTGGTTAGATTAGATGAAGATTGAGATTATTTTTTCATCATGTGCAAGAAAAAAAAAAAAAGGAAGAAAAGAAGAAAATCATCTTATTTTGTTATGGGGTTGTCCCTCTTTGAAAGACCTTGGGATCAGTCCAAGTATTGGGACAATTGTTCAAACACAGGAGAAAAGTCAGCCAGTAACAGCATCAATGTCTCTTGGTCATCTCAACCAAGAACAAAATCCTATAGAAAACCTGTGTAGTAAGATAAAGAGGAGGATGCCAAAAGATAGTTAGTTAGATAGACAGATATCACCCCATTATTTAGGTCCTTATTTTAAGTATCTGTGATTAAGCTCAGGTGAAAATTCAATCTGGAAGACTGAACTCAGCTCACCTGGACCACCTGAGATGTTCCCTCACTGCTTCAGCCAATCAATGAGACAGCACTTCCTTGAAAGCCAATCATCTTTCAAGGTCCCATTCATTTAGATTCTGGCCAAGCTTTCCTCTTGCATGCAGCCAAATCTCTTTTCACCCACCTCCACCCAATCTCCTCCCCACTCTCAGACTATTCTCAGTCCCACTCATCCTCTGTCTTATTCCATCACCAGTGTCCGGGCCTCAGGTGGAAGACTACTTAATCATTTTCCTAGGTTACTCATCCAAGTGAATGTTGATTCACATCATCAAAGTCGTTTACCGGGTCCTGAGTGCCAAATAACTAATTTCATTCATGTCATTATCGTTATGCCTCCCTCTGATTCCTTGAACCCCAGTCAACCTCGGCAGATGGCTGCTCACACTGAGCCTGGTTTTCCTGAAAGTTCTTCCTGTTAAAGGGGGGTTTTTCCTCTTCATGTGTGGCCACAAGCATGCTTGGTGTGAGGGATTACTATTAGGGTGTGCATATGTTGTAAATAAGCACTATATAAATACACTGAATTTAATACAACTTTTCTAATTGAGACTTTTCTGTGTTTGAGTTTCTCCAGGTTGAAATGAACTTTTGTTGTATGACCACATTAAAGTTTGGGAGTTAAAACTTTTGGGCAATTTAGAATGGCAGTACAACAAATAATCAGAGGTTCAACTGCTAATGTATCCAACATGGTGAGGTTTGTTAATGTTTATTGTTTATATTATTTAGATTTATTTGATGGGATATTTGTCAACAAATTGTTGATAACAGTTTTGATTTAATTTGGAATGAAACCGCTCTCCATAACATCAAAGTTAGGTGGTTCGGTGTCTTTCCATAAGATCTGATTGTCTGAAAGTTATGGGTCCAATAATTAACCGCATTCAGCTCCTCAATAATCACTGCAGCCTCAAATCACCACACTATCACCACTTTTTGTTAGACTGTTGGCATGATGTTCATTTTGTCAAATGTCGGGATTTTAGTGCTGATGATGTTACAACCTTATTGATGCCATTTCGGTCTCTTTTCCTTATTGTTAAATCAGCCTGAGGTTAATAATATCTTGATAAAAATAAAAAGCATGTGTGTCTTTATTCTGTACCTTGGCATGTCCTACCATCAGGTAGGAGGGTGTATCCATTGGGACAAGTACAGAAATAGAGCCCGATGTTTTCACAACCAAAGAGAGAGCAGCCGTGGTTCCAGTGGGCGCGTCATTCACATCTAAACCACATATAAAGGCGTGACTGGTAACCGTGTTATAATCAGATGAATATTCTCATTTTAATGCTAAGTATTTTCAAACACGCTTTATGGAAAAATTTCTTCATACATATGTTAAACACATTAAAAAAATTAAAAATATATCTATGGCAGCTGAAACAGGTTTTATCAAATACCAAAAATATACAGAAAATGACTTAAAAAAAGACCAAGGGTCTCATTTTATAAAGGTTGTGTACATAAAAATACAGGATCAGGAACTTGATAAGCAAATTTACACTCAATAGTTGGGATTTAAAAACATGGCATGAAATGTGCGGTTGTCATGCCAACTCTGAGCCATTTATATATGAATATGCAAATTTTGGAGACAAGGAAATTGATAACACAGATGGCAATAAGAACTGTATGAGAACCGAAGCCAGATTAAAATATTCAAATGAAGAATAGAGACATGCTTAAATACCGTATTTTTCAGACTATAGAGCACCTCTGAAATGTTTTGAAAAAATTGAAACACACAAATATAAACTGCATTGGGCTATAAGCTGCTGTTATCTACTAAAATGTCTCCCACTAACCTGTGGAAGCTCTACATATTGCCCTGGGTAGGGATGAAGAAGAATGCTAGCTGCCATTAGTTTGTTGGCTCACAATAAAACTTCTACTGACACATGGGGGCTTTGTCGGGTCTTCATTTCAACTCTGCAGGAGTTTAGCCTTGTCTCTCTTCATTGGTTCAGCAGCTTAAATGCAGCAAAAATAAATGTTGTACTAAATGAAAATTAGCCCCTTTATTCTTTCATTTCCAACTTTGATTCCTCTTTTCTGTTTGTTAGGAAAATCAACACAAATGCTGCACCTTCTTATAAACTGCATGGTTCAAAGCATGTGAAAAATAGTAGCGGCTTATATTCCAGAAAAATACGTACTAAACTCCCAAGGTATGTTAAACCAATGTCTGGTATCGTTGCTGACACCGGTTAGAGGAGTCACCCTTTTTAGACTAGACAGAACATTAGCTATAAACCTAAATCGAAAAATGTCTCTATCATTATTATAATATTTATTATTTGAACATGAAGTTCTTCACTCCCTACCTACCTTCACAATGAGTGCCATAGCACTGAGAGCAAAAGCCTTCAGAGCACTGGCTAACGCCCTTGGTCCTCAAATGGGGAACACACGCTCATGCAGTTCCACTCAGGTCACTACTGCAGCCTGTTTAAACAGATTCTTTTTATGTCACTGATGCTTATCTTAATAAATCAATTTTGATTTAAAGGACATAAAACAGAATAAAATAAATATATAGTCTTGTTGAGAAGGTGGGGACTTAGCGGTTTTGTATTAACGTTCCCTGGATTTTGTCCTCAACGTATTTGTTTATTTTCTATAGCACATGATGCGAGCTGCAGCATCTGTGTAATAGATGTTCTCCAGAAAAACTGCAATCCCAATTGACTGGACCCTGAAAAAATATGTCAACACTCAGATTAACATCTTTTTGCACTAGAGACAAATGTCAGATTTGTAAAATAAAATTGAATGCATAACTAGTCAGAGAAGAAAACATTTTTACTGAAGTGGCAGGTCCATGATGTGCAGGGAGCTTCCGCTGTAATCACAGGAAGCAATGGAGCTCTCGCCCAGGCGACCAACTTCAACCCAGAACAACCTTTTGTCTTTTCGGTCGATTGACAGAGCTCTAATTTCCTCTGCTATCTTCACAACAGTCATTTTCATTTGTCCTGTGAGATCCGATCGTTGGATTTCTGAAGTTGTCTCACCAGAAAGCCAAAACAAAAACCTGCAAAACATTTTATGAACTGTTGAAATAGATCCGTGAGTATTTCCTAGGAAAACCTTATCCCACATTAGTCAATCACTCTTCTTTTCTACAACTCTAAAACTCCATGCTAATAATACAAACTTTAAATATTTTATTCAGCTGTAGAATCATAGCAATAGGAAAAAAACTATACATTCATATAAAAAAAAATTAAGGATTTTGTGGCATTGTAAAAAAAAAAAAAAAACACTTAATAAGCAAAAAATTGTGTAATATCTGCAAACCATATATATATAATGAAAGGAAATGCATCATCCCCTCAAAAGCAAAAAAAAAAAACTTGGGAATCTGAAGGCATGACCCCAATAAGAGTTCCTTTATTCAAGATATTTTTCATAAAATGTGACAGAACTATTTCTATTAATCTGCACAATAAAAGATGTATCGTCATCACAGTATAACTGCACTGCAAAAAAAAAAAAAAAAAAAAAAACGATCTAGAAATAAGCAAAAATTTCAGAAATCCAGTGTATTTTCTTAATTTTAGTAGGTAAGATGAGTTGCCTATGGAATTAGTATTTTTACTCTTAAAATAAGATAATTAGATAATATGTGCTTGTAAGAAGACAACCGAAGACAACAACAGTTGCTTTTTCTTATTTTAAAAATAAAATGTCTTGTTCCATTGTAAAAGTGTCTCATTTACCTCCTCAATTCGAGAAAAAATGCATTTATTTGAAGAAAAAATTACTGTTAGATATAACTTTTTTGCAGTGTATATCTATTACCTGTTAGCAGGATCAACATTAATAAAACGAGGCATAACCAAGTGTCTTAAAATGGTCCTCTTAGTTTTTCCATTTAGATCCATTTTCTTTATTTCGCCCTTTCTACTGTTTGTCCAGTAGACACTGTTTCCCATCCAGTCCACCGCCAGGCCTGAGATGTATTTATCAGATGAGTGAAGTTTCTGCAGAGCAAACAATCATTTAAATACAGTTAATCAGCAGTTTCAAGAACTTAAAACAGCACATGGAAGTCTCCAGCTGAGAAGTATCCATTCATTAATGTGATGAATATTGTTTTCATCTAGAAGTTCATTGATGATTATTTTTCCAGAGTTAAATGGTTGTCAAACTCTGATCCATTAGGGTCTGTGTCCTGCACCATTAAAATATTTTAAACCTGACTGAATGCTGAGGAGACAAATCAGTATGGCGTCACATTTATATCAAAACGCCCACGAGCAAAATAACCATACTCGCATGTATGTTAACCTACTTGTGCACCTGGTTTATCTACTACAGCAGAACAAAATCACACATGCGGCAAGAAACTGCCGCTTTGAGAGAAGAAAATCACGCTCTGCGTGCACCAGCTCCTCCCACACGAGCTTGGGATCGTGCTAAGGATCTCACAGCAGGCACTGTTTCCAATCCAGCATCCACTCTTGAGGACAGCTGTGCTCTCGAAAGCCTCCGCCTCTGCAGCACTGAGTGACTCCAGCAGTGGAGTATATAAGGGGAACAAAACAAAGGGTGGACTAAATACTCAGAGGTGTGAGTGGAACTAACTAGAAGGAAGCCAAGGGGAAATGAAACAGAGAGTAACTAAAGACTGCTTGAATATTATGGAAAATAAACCAAAGGTTAACAAAACAGAAAAACTAATAACTGAAAACTAAAAACTCAGAGTCCCAAAAGGGGAGAACCTTGACGATTTTTTGGGAAATACAACTGGATCTTAGTTTTCAGTGGTGTTACAGACAAAATGAGCCTATTTTTGCCATCATCCAGTGTTTTTTCGGATCACCACAACAAAAAACAAGCTAGGATCTGAAAATAATGAATTCTAAGTTGATAACAAATTATTAATTATAGTTTTTTATAGTCTATGGTTGGCTTACATTTAAGAGGTTAAGGGGTTAGGTAAAGATACTTTAGATGCTTCAAATAAAAAAAAACAGTTGATACAAAGGAGCAGGATCTATTTGCATCCACTAAACTCTTTGCTTATAATCACCTGTCGCTGTGCTCCTCTCACTGGTGCTTTGTAGATGACTCCTGTTCTCCTGTCAGCCCAATAAATCCTCTCTTCTCTGTAATGAAAGTCGAGCAGGATAGAGCTTCCCACACCAGCAGCAAGCCTTCTGTGGTTCTTGCCATCCAGGTCCATCCGATGGATTGATTTTCCATGGCCAAACAGGAGGAAAGGCTGGAAAACTTCAAGAAATCAAAGACACAAGTCTTTGCCTTTACTTTTGAAAGTTTATTTTGAAGGTCTTCCACCATATTTCTAAATGGAGATAATGGAACTGTTTTCCTCTTTCCAATGAGACCATAAAATGAATTTCTATAGCAGGTAGACGTTCTGTAATGTAGGAACAGACTTGAATTTGGAAAACAAGGAATGTGCAACTATTTCCCAGACATTTTAACTGCTTAGTTTGAGAAAAGTCTACAATGCAAAGTGGGAAAAGTGATTATAAATTTATAATGATTATCATGTGTCTCTATACTGACAAAATGATTGCGCATCTTTGCATTATTTGTCATGTTTTAGAGTCCTGGCTCTGCAAAAAAAAGCAAAACTTCTCAGTTTAAATACATAAATCTACCGACAGAAAATTGATTTGTTATGACACTAACAGCTGAATAGTTGTTCCCTGTCACTCTGCTGTTGAATTATTAACACATCTTTCATCAGAGCAATAGGGTGAAATTCAGCTGCCTCTGGATAAAACATCATCCCTTAGCAACAAAGAACTCTCATGCCAACCTTCCTCCAAGACATGACTAAACTGAAGGGTAGGACTTTCTTAGTCGGGGATGTTTCTGGTTTCAGATGATAATAGAGAACCAAATTATTGATTCTACCTAGCAGTTTCGTTCCAGGATCCTGCAGATTTTGTTACACACCAAAAAAGAACATAATCAGACTGAAAATGTATGGTCTTGATACAAATAGCAACTGGTAGAAAGTGTTCTCTATCAAGTCTGTCATGTGCATCCATAGACACTGCTGCTAACTCAGTGGAATGATGGCAACAATGAGTAACACCAGACAAACAACATAACAGAATGTCTGGCCCCCAGGATTCATTAGCCCCAAATAACAGATGCATCACTGGTGAACTGCTTGTTTAGAAGTTCACAAGAAGGTCATCAGGATTCATGACTAAGCTCAGAAACAGGGTGATAGTTTACTGAGAAGGTGATTAAGTTATGCAGTTTTGCATATTAGAAGTCAAGTAAACATTTGGAGACTTTTTCTGATTCTGTCAATGCAAGAGACACTGTCGGTTTCACATATACTCCATCTAGAACACTCTGGACAGCTCAGAAAAAAAAAAAAATCAACCAGCAATCAAAGGTTTCTACAATGGATGTCTCAGTCTGATATTGATTTATTGCACTCCAGCGTTAAGTCTGCTTAAGCATTCCTATACAGCAGCACTTGTGTCCCGCACACAGAGTAGATATGATCACAACAGCACCAGCAGAATGCAAAAATTATCTTGCACAAGTTTAAGTCTAATAGTCTAATAAAGTTTTTAATAAATCAAATTTGATTTGACTCTTGAATATTACATTTACTGTAGGTTTAAAGTCTGTGTTAATAATAAATGGATCAGTTGTTCTCATACCTGATGCTGTTTGCTATGGTTCTCTTTTTAAGTAATATTACTTAATCCAATATTTTCAAATATTTCAAATGACAAAATAAGTCATAAAAGTTTGAGTGATGTTTTTTAGCTGATATCGCATCAGCTGAATATCGGTTTCATGGACTTTATCCCTCACTCTGTAACTGGCTTTTAAACTACTAACTGGCAGGGTACAGGATGTCAGTGCAGTTTGGGGGGAAAATAGATCAGCCACCATCAATATATCAACAACATCAGGAAGAAGTCACAGAAGTAGCCTTATTCATGAAAATGCTGAGGAAATTTGGGTTGAGGAACCAAGATTTTCACAACCTGCATCCTTGAGTCTGCCCTGACCACCTTAATCCCTGAGTAATAATGCAAATCCACTGTGTGGGACCTGCAGGGAGTAATAAAGACTGTCTAAGATTACCATGGCACCACAACCGTCCCTACAGAGCATCTACCACACGAGAGGTGCCTTCATTATCAAGACTTGACTCACCCTCAGCATGGACTAAATGCTCTCCTACCCTCAGGTATAGGAGAGTTAGATGCAGGTTTAAGGACAATTTCTGTCCCATAGTAATCAGACGGGTTAACAGCTGAGCCCCTAGCCCTAAAGGGCAAAATTCCCCCTTTTATGCACCTTATCTTGGGACATTTTATTTCCCTGCACCACCATACCTGGCTACTTGAATTAATTTGCTTAATTGTGCAACACCGTTCTTAGTGCTGAATTTAGCAGAAAATGCAGGTAATGTAGCAAACTGATGCTGTATTCAACATTTCTATTTTCTTTTGATTTTGACCAGCATGCATATTTTATTTTGTTTGTTAGTCTCTCGGCATCCAGTGTCGACAGCAAAGTAAGAAATTCATTGTACTGAGAAACGTTTTTCTTTAGGCAAGGTACGTTTATTTATATATATAGAACATTTCAGAGGCAAAGTATTGAACATCAATGTGCATATAAAAATAAAAGCTTTGAATTGATTTAATTTGTATCTGAAATGAAAGCGTTGTCTCAGGACACCCTTAGTTCCTTTGACTGATTGTTCAGTTATCTATTGATTGATTATTCGATGGCCGCTAAATGACAATACTTTTGTGATAATCCCAGCCAAAGCACACCTTTTTGATCCGCATGTGGAAATGTAGCAGTGGTTGCTTTTTCATTTCAGAAATGTTTATCAGTCCAGAAATGAGAAGCCACCGCAGCACACCAATATTTTACAAATATTTTACTTGCATTCAAAATAATATTTACCGCGGGTGAAAAGATGATTATTATTTTAATTTACTGTGTTTCGTTTTTTTTTGTTTAAAGCAACTTCGCTTGACATTGAATAAGAGTGGCTGCTATGGCCTCTTGATTACCTGGTATGATAAAAACACAATGTTAGCTAGGTAAAAGAAATTTAGCTTATATCATTTAGTCCCTTGACATTCTATCAAAAGCATTTTTTTTTTTTTAAGTAATCAAAAGAAAAGTATGATATTCAAATGTATTTTTTGAGTCTCAAAAATGTTTTTGCATTCAAATACTAATTCTTTGAGTTAGAATTTTTTTTTTTTTTATTAAAGTGAAGGTTTTATTTGTATTTGAAAATATGTTTTTTGTTTAATGCAACCTTTTTTCAATTGAGTAATAAAGGCACAAATCTACCTTCACCGAACAAAATCTGCTGTTTTTAAGTAATTAGTAAAAAAACTAATACAATTTCATCCAATCGCCCTATTTGATAATTTTTTTACTTTTATATGGCATTTAGATTATGCTCTCTTTAATATATGTTACTGGTCCACGATAAGCTCCTATTGTCAAGGTAAGGAAGAAGAGTTTAAAGCAACTTAATATTTTATTAAAGAAGCAATCCTTTCCCAGATATAGACTCGCGAACATTCTGTAACAGTTAATTTATTTAGCCCAAAAAAAAAATATATACTAAATACAGTAACAAAATCAAATGTTTGTAACAAAACGATAACTTGCACATACAGTTAATTTAACCTAAGGTCTTTTATGTCAGATTATTATTGCCTTACTTGATCTAAATTCATATAAATGTATTGGTATTAATGAACATCTCTGTTTCTATTATATAATTGTAAAGAAAAAGTATATTTCGTAGGATAAATATTAAATCTAGATTAAAAAAGATTTAAAAAATAGTGAAGTAACTCAGCCACTACACAATGTTCACATCCTGTTTGTCATGTCCTGCCATTTAACTGAACCTGAAGAAAAGTCTAAGATTAAGCTTTTCTAAAACAAGAGCTCGAGAGTGTGTGGAACCAAAGGGAAATATTTAGAGTAGTATGTTATGTCCTCTATAATGTACAGTAGAGGATCTCTGAGGCTGTGGGCAAGGAATTCCCAGTAATCCCTGAATATGTGGCATCATCTGCTCTTTGAAAGACCGGAACTTCAAAACAAAATCACCAACTATTCATAAAATATCTCACTGATCAACTTAAAATCTTTAAAAAAAAGAAAGATCTTTGTTCACCGATAATAAAAAAAAGTTGATTTTTAGTTAGGGGTTTTATATTTAGTCTAGAAATTAATGTTAATTCTTTGTTTACAACAGTGTTATTTAGGAGTTCTAAAAAATCTGGCCTCTACTTTAAATGGTATTTCAAACCTAAATAGTGTGTTGGAAAAGAACTGTACTGATCCTTGACATCTTGTGTTAGCGTCAACATGCCTGAATGTAGCTTTTCATGCTATGTTTGCTATTTAGTCTTAATGTCAAACTTCATGCATTTAGATGAAGCAGTTGACCTTTTTCTGTTATGCCTCCAAAGCTTTGGAAAATACTACCTTTAAACATACAGACCTATCAGCATCCTGTTTTTAAGTCTCCTTTAAAAATGCATTTTTTCCCCAAAACTTCATATAAGTTGTTTTATTATCTCTGTTCTATTACATGTTTTACATTTCTGTTGGATTTCTTGCTTTTATTTATTAGCTTTATTTATCTTGATATGTACAGCACATTGGCAAACTTGCTGTTTTTAAAAATGCTTTATATACAATTGGGATTTAAAGCAGTGCTTCAAAGTTGATCTATTTCATCCAGTGCCTTCATAACTTTATCAGTGCGCTCTAAGATTTATAATGAACCTCAACATTTTGACTCATCACTCTAAATATCATTCTAGGATGGAATTGGCTTTTTTGACTTACAGGCATTGACGCACAGGCACCATTGGTACCGTTTTATACTATCGCTACTTGCTCTCTGTCCCAAAAGGTTGAACCAAACCTTTACCTACAGACCCCGTACTGCATTAAACACTCCAATGTGCGTTTGAGGCTAGATTGATGGTGCTATTTATATAAAGTAATACTTTGTTAGTGTTCATTATTAGTTTGTTTTTCATTTTATTTTCATGTTTTTGCGGGGTCCCCCAGAAGAGATTATCTTAATGGTGACTTTCCTGGTTGAATAAAGGCCTAATAGAAATAAAACAGTAGTAAAAAAGAAAACTAGACCTTCCTGTCTTGATAGTGACAAGACCTCATTTTTTGAACAATACTACATATAACTAAAGTTTAATATGACAGCGTGGAATAAATATTCTCATGTGTAATACAGCAAACATTTAGGGTTTCATCATCTGTTAACATCTGTTCACATGTGGCTTCTCACCAACAGCTCAGCCTGACATCCACCCACACCACACAGCCGACTGTCTGGCTCAACATTTGCTGCAGTTTACTACAGATTTTATTATGTTTTAAAGTTGTGACCCGTGTGTTTGAAAAAAAAAATATATATTATTGCAGTTTTGTTTTTCTTTTTTCTGAAAGTAGAAAAGTTAAAGCAGTTATTTAGAGCAGAAGTCTTTTGATGATGCTTTAAATCCATTTACAATCTGTGATATATATATATATATATATATATATATTTAAATATATATATATATATATATATGTATATATATATATTATTTTTTTTTTATCTCAAATCCACCAAGATAAACTGTTAGAGGGAACATTGTCTCAAACTCACCCAGCCAGCTGCTGCTGTTTCCTTCTTCTGCATCACAGGCGCCATCCCAACATGTTGCACTGAGGACCAAGCTTCCAGTACTTTTAAACCAAGAAACAGACCAGCTTGTTTTAATCATTGCAGCCAGCATAATCCCGTGGTCTGTACCGCCACACTTTTGTTTCAGGTTTCCCACTGTCATCCCTTCTTGGCACAAAAAAGATTACCACAAATTCCTGCAAATCTTGTGTAAAGTTTTCCTCTGTGTTCTTAGCATCCTTGTCTGAAGCTTAAACGGCAAGAGATCTAGGAGCCTTACATACCAGCAGAAGTCATGCTGGGGGATGCAGAGTTCCTTTGAAAAGACTGGTGGTTTCACACTAAAGACACCAACTCTCACTGCAGCTTTCCACTTAGAAAAAAAGAGTGTGTGGGGTCCAGCTTTTGCCCCACTTTCAGGCTTCTGACTGCCAGTCTCTTTTGGAAGCAAAGCTTGAAATTCCTGACACTCCAGTGGTAAAATTTGCACACACTAGTCTAGCATTGTAGCAGGATTTGCTCTAAACCGATCTGAAAAAAGCTCCCAACAATATATTACTCTTACTCCCCTCCCACAGATCTGTGTCCTTGTTAGGTGGAGATGGAGAGTTTACGCACCTAAACAAAAAATAGGAGAAATGTAACCTTAAAAATGAATCCTAATGAATAAATTTTCAGCGTAGACCACCTTATAGTAAAGATGTGCATTTTCTCTCAAGGAAAAAAACACAGATAACACTTTGTTTTTGAATAGCTGGGTAAATAAAATGTCAGCATGGCTGACTGTCTCCTATCGAGGCTCATCTGGCTCCCAGGACGAATTGACAGAATGACTCATTTCTAGAATTTGCTGTCTGAGTTGAACAGATTACCCCTAAATTGTTTGTCACAGGCCACAGACCATAGCCTCTATTCATGCTCCTCATGACTGGGATATTGTTAGAACCATCACCACCACTGGTAACCTTGTAGAGCAGCAGGAGATTTATACAGCTGAGAAAGTTGTCTTGTCTGTGTTCTGAAGGTCACTGACCTTTGCTCACCATTTCACCCCAGACAGATAATAAAAATGTTAATGTTGGTAATCAGACACCAAATGACTTGTGGGTTAAGTCAGAGTCACACATTAGTTGAAATAAACATTTAGAGGAAAGGTTTTGATACATTAGCAGCTTTTAACTCCATAAAACCAAAAAAGAAGCTAGAAAACTGGGATTTCAAACATATGGGAAAGATTGGGATATTTTAACAAATAGAAATACCTAAAGGAACAGTTTTGCCGTAACTGAATTTCGTACTGTTGGGATAGTCAGAGTGGATGCTCGACGGTGCTCCTTCTGCACTAAAGAGAAATCTGTCATTTAGGTTCCTTCTTGGTAGGTAGGGACTCTATACTTTATTGATCTCAGATGGAAATTCAAGGTATCGTCGCTCATTCATCAATGAACCTAATATAAAAGTTTGATTTAGATTCTAATGGTGTTTTGAATCTTTAGAGATCAAATCCATCCATCTTCGCCCGCAATATCTACCAGGTTTGTGGTGCCTATCTCTGGCAGGTTGTCAGTTTGTCACAGGAAAACACAGAGACATACAACAATGCATAAAAACATGTTAGAGCAATTTAAAGAAGCCAAATAACCTAATAATCATGTTTTTGGACTGTGGGAGTACCTGGAGAGAACCCACACATGCATGGGGACAATATGCAAACTCCATGCAGAAAACCCCAGGCCAGGAACTGAACCCAGAACCTTCTTGCTGCAAAGCAACAGTGTTACAAACTGCGTCACCATGAAGCCCTAGAGATTCGATAGTAAAAGTCTTTTCCTACATAGCGTCTCCTCGAGTTACAGGACTCCAAAGCGCTTCATACTACATTCAGTCAGTCACCTACTATACAAACAGTAAATCCATATATCAACACATAAACATTACTGTAGCTCTTTGTTTAGTAAGGTTATTGTCAGCTGGAACTTTATATCTCATGTTTATCTAATAATTAAGATTTCTTATTTTATATGTGGGATTTAGTTTGATTTCTGAAGATACAGTAAACCAAAAGCATACTTTTGTCGACTCATGAACTCTGGGAACCTCTGAAATAGAGATATAGTTTAGGTAATTGTTTTAATGAATTAACCACCGTTAATTTTTCAATCAGAGATCAAGGAAATGTTTATTTTATTTAGTTATCCTTTTTTTCTTTATCAAAGAATATATATCATTAATATTACTTGTCTGGCTGCACAAGGCACTATTGTCTTGAGACATGAAGGTGCTGGGCTCAAATCTCTGTAATGTAGGAACTAGAGGTCTGTATTTTCAGTTAAAGAGGGAAAACCCTGTAAAAAGATTAGTTCCAACTATTTGCATTTTCAGCTCCAAAGCATAGACAGTGCTTCACTTTGAATAAAGGAATTTGAAGTCTTTTATTTTTGTTCCTTGACCTTTGATGGGGTCAAAAAAAAATGCAAGTTAGATAAATATAGCAGAGCTAGTTTACCATTACCTTTTCTTCTAACATGCACAAGTATTTATGGATCAGTGCTTCTTTGTTCCTTTTGTATGTCTGTTACTCTCTCCTTGAACCCCCAGTTGGCAGAAGGTTTCTCAAAGTGAGGCTTGCTGGTGGTTTCTTCCTGCTAAAGTTAATATTTTCCTCTCCACCTCACTGCATGCATGCTCAGTGTGATGGACTGCTGCAGAGTCAACAAGAAAACACAAGCACATTTCTGGTCTCATCACAGCTCATCCAAATGGAACCTTCAAAGCCCATGAGTCAATGCAATCAGCTGGTTTTCCTTAGCAAAAATCTTTTTATCAATCTGGCTTTATGATCTGACTGAATTGACTCTCTAAAGGGCCTTGAAATGATGTGTTGTGAATTAGCGTTATAAAAATAAACTAAATTGAATTGATTATGATAAACTGATCATGATCAAGCTAAAACAAATCTCATTCGGTCCCAAACTTTTCAATTTCTTGTTATTGTTGCCTTGATCGTTTATCTCTGATGTCATAAAAAAAATGCTTCCTTTGAAGAAACCTTGTGATCTTTTGTAAATTAAAGACTGAAGGAAAGAGTCTACATTTTCTAGAGATTCACATGGAGACTGCTGTTTTAGTAGCACCACTGCACTAATTATTATAATGCCAACTCCATCTTCAAAGGTCAACTTTGTAATTACATGAATCTTTCCTCAAGATAGAGGTTTCCGACTCCTATCCTTGAGTATCATCATCTTGCGGCTTTGTCCCTGCTCCAGCACAACTGAATTAGTTGTCCTGATATTCCTCATCATCATTAAGTTTTCACATTACCAGGAGAGGCCTGGTAATGTGTCCTTACCTCCCCCACCCCCCACACACTCAACCCACTGTTAGGCATCCCTTTGTAGATAAATCACAGATTTTTATGATTTAGGTTGGACACATTTACCATATTGAAAAAGAAAACAAAATGAATATTGTTTTATTTTTGTGTGTGAGTGTTGGAGTGTATTTCTTGCATTGCGGGGAGCATGCAAATAAGAAATAACAATTTTTAGTTTAAAACAAAGAAAACATTTTATTACATAGAAAATATAATGTGGCATATTTATCAAATGATTCAGTTATTGTGTTCCAATAAACACACCAACAGTACTGAATGTCTTTGTGTGGAAAGGCAACAATGAGCTGGATCCTTACAGCAACTATGATGCACTGGATGAGATGAAGAATGTTATGGGTCTTCTGAGATTACCACAACGTTCACACCAACAGTTTTGGCATTGAAGAAAACAAACCATTCTGTGATAAATGAATGAGCCCAAATGTCTGCATAATTTCTGCATGAAAAATAAGGCTGAGATACGGGTTGACAGAGGGCCCTTTAAGCTTCCCATCACAGAGCTTTTCTTGTTAGCACTCTTCTAAATGATCATAAATAGGTATAATTCTTGCAGCAAATCACATTCTTTCTTTAAAGCCCATTGACAGTAAAGTTCAACACAGTCATAAATATCTATGTATATTTCATGGTTATTCTTCAAAATCTTGAAAGGCAGGTGTATCAGCATATTGTTAGTGTATTGGCAATGTGTTTTGACATCAACAGAGATACTCAGACCGAGAACTATCACTCTTGTAGGTCATCTGAGAGTCAATACTTGATCGGGAGCACAGCAATAGCCGCTCAGATTCATTTGTTGGTCTTCTTGCCCAAAGTTCACATGGGTGTGAGTTAAAAGTTCTTTGTTTCATTGAGATTGTCTCAAATTTGACATAGCTCTCCCTTCCTAACTCATTTTCATCTAAAGGTGAGTTGTGTCCCTTACAGTAAAGAGCGAGAATTTTGTAGACAAGTAAAGCAATTAACGGCAAAACCAAAATGCAGGCGATGCCGCTTATGATAAAGAAAAGTTTGTTCTGCTCACTGTCTTCTGTGTAGAAGTCAATGCAGGGATCTTTTTTAGCAACACTCACCTTTGCTACAAGACAAACTGAGTATCTCATTCCAGGAGACAGACCATCAAGGAGCACTTTTCCGCTTCCAGCTTTGGTTTCCACTGTCCTTTTACTGTCATCCTCACCATATGGGGAATATACAACCGTGAGAGGTGCATCGTTTAGTAATCCCCCTGCTGTCCAGAGCAACACTGCACTGTCAGCTGTCTGCTCTACAATTTCCAGGTCCTTAACAGATCTTGAACTGCCACTTTTTTTGCTCTTTTCATCTGCTGCAAATTTTCTTCCATCACCTCCTTGTTGGTTTTTTGTCTCCTTGAGCAAACCTTTCTGAAAACCGTTGCCAGAGACTGGTTTGGGTGATTTTGGGCCAACAGAAAGTGTAGTTAGTGATCCTGGAATGACAGTTGGTGCTGTAATAGGTGATTTGGAATTGTCTGCTAAAGGAGTGACCCCTGTGGCCTGCTTGGTCGGTTCAGTCTCAGCACCGGGTCGGAGTGAGGGCGCAGTAGTGCTTATGGTACCGGCCAGGGTTAGAGATATGGTGGCTTTTGCAGTGCCGGCAACATTCTTTGCTGTACAGCTGTAGTCCCCAGCATCTTTATGTTCTATTCCATGCAAGCTCATAATGGACCAGTTAATGCCTTCCCCAGGTGACTCCTGGACTGAATAGTGGAGTAAAAAAGACAGGTGTCATTAGGTAGTTGTCCTCTCTAATTTCTGGAGATTACCATCATCTCTATGATGGTATACATCTTTAAAAAAACACAGCAATTTTTATTTTGTTCTTTAAAAACATAATATGTTTTATTTTACCTGTATTGTTGACCGGAGAACCATCTGATTTGGTCCAATAAAGAGTTGGTGTTGGAGATCCTGAGGCATCACATCGCAGGAGGACGTTGCTGCCTAATGTCGAAGTTATCTTGGTTGCAGACGCCATCACTGATGGTTTTACGCAATTCTCCAGCTCAGCACGCTGAAAAAGAACACCTGCTAGGGTCTCTGGTGCTGTGCAGGTCAAAAATAAATCTGTCAAAATCACTGGTGTGTCAGCCATCCTGGAAATCTCAATCAGCTTAGAGATTTTACAGTCACAGAGCCAGGGGTTGTCTTGAAGGCCTGCGAATAAAGATATAACAGAAATATAAATGATTTGTTATTTTACATTAAAAACGTGTTATGGTGTCATTTTTGTATATGCACAAAGTTAATATTACATAATTACAATTTGAGAAGCAATGATACAAAAAGGTAAGGTGGGGTGGACATCAAATACTTTTGTATGTTGGTTTTGCCTTTAATGGTGCTTTGCAGTGATGTACTCTCATACAGTTACCACTAACAGTAACTGTTTTTAAAAGTTACTCATGTAAACATACCACCCCTCTGGATATTGTACTTAGAGAGTCAACAATTGCATTAGAATTTAACTAAAGAACCCAGATAAGCAGTAAACACCTGATGTACACAAGCCTGTGTTCCAGTGCATTCTAAGCCTTTCAACAGATTAATTTGACTTAGGAGTCGCAAAACACCTAAGCTTCCACTAGCATTCCTACAGCGTGTAGGAACACACCTTCCGTTGGATTTACCTTTACCATAAACATCATAGGGTCGTTTACAGTTAACACCTCCTAATCCATGTTGCAGGTGTAAAGACTTTATACAATAAATTATTTCACACCATTTAATATTCTTTGCTAATCTTATCTAAACAAAACAAAAATGTTAGAGGACAATATTCTAATTAGTCCAGACTACATGCTAATTTATGGTTAAAAACTTTGTAATATTTACTATACTTTAAAATGGTTTTAAAGAGAGGAAGGGCAAATTCACTCATTTAGTTAAGATAGTAATATTAAACATGGAAATACTAAAAGAGCTTGACTGATTGCACTTTGACAGTGGTGTCAAAAGTACACACATTTGTTACTTAAGTAGAAGTATAGATACTAAAAGTATAAAAACTAAAAGTTGACCTCTTTACTCAACTAAAAGTCACTTGTAAAAGTTACTCGTAAGTTACTTGACACCTCCTCACTTTGACTACTACAGTAGCTTGATAGACCCTGAATTGAAAGTTTATTTATTTTTTCCAGATCAGTGAACAACCTCACATATCATCTCAAAGCACTCTACAGAGACAATTCAACCTGATCATTGGCTTGCAGGACACTCTCCTCCTGGATGAGCATGTGGCGACAGAAGAAAATAATTTGCATTTTTGCAATTTTCAATTTTTCACATTGAGCATGCAGTGACAGTGGAGAGGAAAAGCTTTTAACAATAAGAAGCCTCCAGTAGAAGTAGGTTCAATGTGAGCTGCCTTTTGCCAACAGAGGGTTTAAGCAGAGAGAAGCAGAGACACGAAAAGAAAACAAAAGTAAGGAAAATACATACATTTTCTAAGATAAATACGTTTATGGTAGAAAAGGTAACTGTGAACTAGCTCCATAGATGGCTCTGTCTCGGAATGGAAAAGCTCACTACAGTAGATGAGCTCTGAGACAGTTTTCATGTCAAAGGGATGAAAGAGATCAGGTACAGTTAGTCACAGTAAATCTGAGGCCATAGCTATGTCTAGAAGAGAAACAACACTAAACACTAAAAAACACCTCTATCACCCATAACCAAAGATATATAAAAAGCAGTCCTGATGAATTTGCTGAGGGAGAAAGACTAGAATAAATCTAGCTCTTTACAGTATCTATGAGGTGATTTTAAGGTAGTTTGAGTAAACATAAGAAACTGAAGAAAACATAAGAAGCTAAAACTGAACTAAAACTTTGAGCCTTCATTTACATAACCAACACTTTAAATATGGTAAAAGGAAGGCTGAACTTAGTACAGGAAAGCTGTTATGTTGGCACCAATTAGTAAATCTTATAAATAAGGATTTGTGTTGTATAGTAAGCAAACATAAAGCTCTGGGTTTGCTTACTGCTGATATGAAACATCATTCTCCATCTTAATTCATTTTAAGATAGCACAACCCACTTTTACAGCTCCTGTTTTCTCAAAAACACAAAATGATGCCGTGTGAGCTCTTAATATAAATCATTAATGACGTTACATGACGGTAAAAGGCAAACTGAATATCAAGAATGCTCTTCATGGTTCATTTTATACTTAGTATACTTATAGCATTTACTTGTATCCAAACAAGCTGGTCAAACTTTAAAAAGCTGGATATTTGCCACAAAGCTCTAAACATTAACAGCTCTGTTGTGGTTGATGTTTGTGCCTCATTTACCATCTGCTTCAGGGACAGCAAAGCACAATTCCATGTAGATCCTCTAACCAGAACCTCCCAAGCCTGCAAAATCTCTAATTCTGTAATGTAGCATATGGTTTCATTCAAGAACGTCAAAGATTTTAAAGCTGGAATCATTAAAAGCAAAGATTTTGCTTACCTACAAACAAAGTTTAGCACTAATGTTTGTTTTTTTGCTGTAAGACCATATCAGCTGAATAAAAAGTGAAGCATTCAGTTACAGACACAAAGCTACTGTACTGATAATGATTGAAATGTAATAATCTCACAATGGAGAAATTCACCACTGCTTTTAACCCATCCCCTTAGCGACAGTGGGCTACCCCTGTGATGCACCCTGGAAGAAGTATGCGGTTAAGGGTCTTGCTCAGGGACCCAGAGTGGCAGTCTGTGGGAATTGAACTCCGGGACCCAAGCGCAATGCTCTAACCACTATGCTACAGTTCCACCTATTAGTATTTACATAAACTAATAGTGACAGATTGAAGCACCAGTTGATAACTTAGTGCTTCTATTTCAGACATATTTGTTAAATACAGATAAAGATGGGAACGCACTGCATAGATGTGATGCAGAAAACCTAAATTAGAAGTTAGCATAATCTCACTTACTCGTATCCCCATTACTTTACCAATGCACTGACATTTCATCTACTTCTACTTCACACCTGTGTTATTCAACCAAAGCCTATCTGTTTATTTTACATCTACTTAAAGTCAAATTTTCATAAAAATGGTAGTTAAAGTGAACTGTGCTTTTATATTTTTATTCTTTATTTAAACCACAATTGGGGAAGTCAGGTCTTTAAGTTATGAGATGTTATGATCAAAATTCAAAGCAAAATAACTTTTGCCGACATCCTTCTATGCTATGTTGTTTTTACTGTAGCCATATCCCTGCGTTTACTCATAGTAAAGCTTACAATAGAGAGTTACTTTAAATCATCAGCTGTCCAATGGTATAGGACAGCTCCCCTGGAGGATATGGAAAGTGATACTTGATAAGCTCAAATGACCTGAAACATATGTTGTGACAATGTGTGAAAAGTACAAATCCCAACTGGTTGAAACAACCTGGCCCATTAATTTCCCATTGAATCTATGTGAGGGGGCATCATAAACGTTCGCTGAAAAAATAATGCAACCCTTTCTGGCATCTACTTAATTATATTTAGTTACTTTAACACACTTTATTCACGATAGCATGGTAGAATATAAAAGTAGATGCCAAAAACGGTTGCAATATGTTTTTCAGTTTTCATCTCTTAGGCTATGTGTGAGCAGCTTTAAAAGGGGGTTGTGATGCAAACTTTTCCTTCCTTCTTTTGATTTTTTCTTCTTTGTGTTGTTTTGCAATAGAAATCCAGCAGAATCGAAGAGATAATAGAGCATATCTATTAATCTTATTATTATAATTATTATTATTATTATTTTACAATACTCGCTTTGGGAGATTATTTTGAAATAAATTAGAACAACAAAGGGCATCCAGTGTTTTGCACGCCTTAGGCTTAGCTACCTGGCAGTCACCACCCCAGCACCACAAGTTCCTGAGGTAGTGACCCAATAACCCCAAATCCGTCCTGACTTGGCCTTATTATCCTGTAGAATGAAGCTGGGTGAACTGTTTCCACTCACCTAAAATGACTTTTTGATAGGCATTAGAAGAGATAGGGACACCGTTAAAGGGTGGCCAGATATCCATGAGGTCAGAGGGCAGGGTAGTCAGTTTGTTGCTGGATAGATCCAAATAGGTGATGTTGACAAGGTATGGAATGGCCTCAGGGGCAACACTGGTAAGTCTATTGTTATGAAGATCCAGTGTCCTCAGCTTTGGCATCTCTTTGAGGGACTCCCAAGGGAAAACTGAAATCATATTCCCATCCAGCCTCAGCTCGTGGAGCACTTTCAGGTTGTAAAAACTGCCTGTGTCAACAGATGTAATGGAATTATAGGTAATCCAAAGGTAACGTAGCTCCACCAGATAGTAAAAAGCTTCGGTTGGGATACGCCGTACTGCAGTTCTCTCTACGCGGAGTTTGACTGTATCCACTGGGACATTGACGGGGATGTCAGACATGTCTGGGTCATTACAGAGGACAGATCTGGAAGACACATATCAAATTGTTAAAGTGTGTTTTGAGACAATAGCATTGAATAAACTAACTTTTCTTCAAAGAAATACACTTTTGAACTCTTAGGCAAACAGAAAATAGGGAATGAAAATGTTTAGAAGTTTTTTCATCTTTTCAGCCAGATAAGAATTAGTCCATCCTTTCGACAGCCTGTCTTAATGCGGGCTATTTAGTGTGATATAACAGTGGGTCAGCCTAGTGGGTCACCTCCTGCATACCAGGGATAAAAACACTACAGCCGTTGCAGAAAGTCCTTATGTGAGTTTGAATTAAACCATAATCTTACTTTTACTGTCCTTTTATGATTAAATCAAAACAAAACTTACCTGTTTTTATTTCTGTTTGGCTAACTCTTGAATAATGATATATGGAGGTTTTATTTAGATACATTTGTTTTTCTTTAAATTCAGAGGTTTACATAAATTAAGATCACTGTTAATGTAAACAATAGGGAAAAGCCTGATTAAAGAAGTTGTGACAACCTAAATTCTAACCTGATTGGAGGCACACCTGTGTCTGTATCCCAAGGTAACAGTTCAAATATGTTGGTTTCTTTTGTGACATCAGGTGGAAAAGAATGTGGGACTACACTAATGGGGTCAATTCAGGAGAGAATATACCAGATTTCTATGTGAAGGGGCCACATTTTTCCTCTTTAAAGAATTCTAATCAAGCAAGAACAACTTGTGGGCATCCAGACATTTTAGTGTTCAGGAACTTTGTGGTTTGATGAAAATGAAACTGAGTTGTTTGTTTTATTAAACGTTTGTGGTTTAGGAGGAGAATGGGACCTGGTTCTGCTGAAGGTGTCTTCTTGTTAAAAGGCTTTTTTCCTCTCCACTTTGCTACATGCATGGTTGGTATGATGAGATTACTGCAAAGTCAACAATGTTCATTCATTCAGGAGGATTGGATCCTGAAAAGTCAACGGCTTGATGCAGTCAGATTTTTTTTTTTAGGTAGAAAAATGTTCAGGTACGAGTTGATTTAGTT
>JAGKQL010002626.1:0-21830 GCA_018398635.1 Cyprinodon brontotheroides | reverse complement strand
ATCAAAAAATCCTACCAGTGGCTGGAAAAGGCTGGACTGAAGGACAGCACAGAGGCATATATATATATATATATATATATATATATATATATATATAGATTTATTTATTATTTTTTTTTTTGAGGGGGTGGGCACAGAGCCCCTCTGATAACATGGTCAAAAAAATTTTTTTATTGTGGCCACGAAGTAGTATTTCGTGCGCACGAAATACTACTTCGTGTCCACGCAATAATTTTAACGTGTTTGTAAAAACGAAGTACTTATTAATAATATCAATAAATCCGCCCCTGTTTTCAGGCTTATGTAAACTGTAATGACTTATCTTGGACAGGCTGCTATGTAAATCGGCCCAGTCCCTGTTGAAGCGCGCCGCGTCATTTCTTAGCACGTTCTTCACCCTAAAAATGGCGCCTGCAAAACAGTAAATGTCACGCGGATCTATGAGATCGATTAGAAGCAAACGCTGCCTTTAGACCTTAGAGAGAAGGCGCTACCACGGTGTTTTTCACCGGTGCCGTCCAGACAATACGACAATGGGCATTTCAAGCATTATATCCTGGCCGCGTCAACGTAATACTACCGCTACCGTGTTTGCCACCGTCACAATAAAACATTTTAACAGTCAATGAGGGGCTCAGAGGGTAAAACACCTGTAAGTGATGCAGGAATCAGCGCTAGTTTCAGGCTAAACTACTTGGTCGCAAACCACAAAAGCGCCGCAAAACCATCGGTTAAATGCGGTGTGTCTCCGGCAGGTTGCACCCAAGCAATTAGTTACAATCCTCGCCCCGATTTAAATCCCGCCCGGAAAACCAAGGTTCGAAGCCCCTCACAGCGCCAAAATTCCGAGTTTTGCTTGAGCAGTTACTGCGCCAATTGCCGGATTCCTGATAAAATCCGGCCCTATTTGCTTTATTTTAGATAAAACACATGGAAAAATGTACAAAGGAGCTTCACTATTTAAAAGCCTTCAGTGTTTGGGGTTTCATTTGTCTTTTTTTCACTGCTTGAGTAACACTTTGAACGTTGTCATGCCATTATGTCCTATAATATAGGTTAAGAATTGTGTGTAATCACAAAAAAAAAATGGGATTCAGTAGAGAGAAAACACTGTGTGGATAAAGAACGCCTCATGCAACTGGAAGCTGGTATTAATATGATTATCACTCTGACTCAAGAGATACATGTTTACAGTCAGAAAGACAAAATTCTACGTCCAGATTTGGTACAGAACACATATTTTGTAACATATTTTAGATCACAGATTTTTGCAGATTTTTAAGCTGTTGATACACAATTTATATGTATTTGGATTGTTACTTAAAAACAATAAATAATAAAAGACTGATGTTACTTGATTAATTAAAAGCTTATGTTAGGGTGAAAAAATGCATGAATAATATTCTACTGATGGTGTAAAATCCTCTAGAGGTCTGTACCACAAAGTAAGATTATTAGGTTAGAGAAACAACTTAAAGTTTAATCATCATGAATCAAGCTGAACATTTCCTTTTGTAAACTGCCCACAATCTTGCCAGGTCAATAGTCCGCTAAATTACTGTTTGTTGGCTGTTTTCTTTTTTGTTTTCCCGTAGGACTGGCTAAATTTACCTTTTTGTGAGAATAATAAAAATAATGCAGTTAAGCAGGTATGCCTGGACATAATCTGGAAACCCGATAATTCAGGCCATACAGTTTAACCAATCCACAACAATGGCAATCAGGATCAGCTGTACCACCCAGCTTCTTATCGCTAACTGTGATAAAACAGAAAAGTGTCGCTCTGACAGTGTTGCAGCCTGAACGCTGCTCATTGAATCGAAAGCGTTCATGAACGCTGCTCTCAAATTTTGGGCGTGGAACTGAACGCAGATTGCATTACTGCCTGATGAACGTCATATTGTGAACTCGTTCATCTCTGGTGTCTGTGAACGCAGTCGCCTCTCAGTTCCTCCATTCAATAGGCTGCTGATTTCTATAGAGTCTCCAGGCTAAACCCCGTGAATACAATCGTAAAACAGGCCGCTACATGTAGCGGAAAAACACACACAATCTGGCAACACCAGCTACCAGTGTCAGCCGCGTGCGCCATCAAAACAAAATGCAGCATGGAGGCGACCGTGGAGGCAGACAAAGCAGCAGTATGATCACTTAAAACAGTTTTATGACCAGGTGGTCGGTGAGGATGATGGCAACAAGTTTGCCCGGCCGCTTTCGTAAAAAACTGCGACTTAGTAACCTTAAATTCCTACCTCAGCCTGGTCCCTCAGTTTCATGTTGATAAAATCTTCTTGAGCGGATGTGTCAAGCAGGATCCGCGACCTCTAGGGGGTTCTACTGAGGTACTGCATGAGGGTCTGCCAAAATGGTTAGTTGATATTTTTATATTCCCTGCAATTTTTTTCCCGTCTAGTGAAATGTCTTTAAATACTCATTAACATGGGAAATCAACACACTGTAGTAAACAGATAAATGGAACAAAAGATGTCTTTCAGTCATCAATGCACACACATTCAGCGACACACAGGAGCTCACAAGTTGGGCACCGTTTCCTTCACAACACCTGTCCCATCAACCCAGGAAGCAGAAAAACTTTAATAATCCAGGGAGAAATTAATTTCTTTACATTACTCCATCTGTAATAGAGTGACTATAGGACACAATTTCATACAATATATATATAGTTAGGGGGTCCCCGCTCCATCTCGCCATCAGTTTGGGGGTCCTTGGTCTGGAAAACATAGAAGACCCCTGTTCTTGAGGTTTTTACTATCCATGTAACTTGTTTGTTAAACCTGCCTGGTATAATTTTCCAGGATTCCAGTATCTTTTAGTATGTATTGAAATGGGAATTTCAAATGGAAAAAATTATTAAAATTAAAAAAACATTTGCAATCTTTTAAAGACTACTTTCCTATTTTTCTTTTAATAATTACTCATAAAAAGCACATTTCAAGCTAGCACATTTTTCCTGATGTTTTATGAGAATATACTGTAGGGGTGAAAGCTGCAGCTGCTACTAGTGTGAAGAGTGAATGGACAGCAACAAAGCAGTAAAGCAACAATGGGGAAATGCTGTCCCCTCAATGCTAATGTAAACCCTGGTTGGATAAGGATTCAAAAACTGGATATGAAATGAAATCTGACGCACATGGGTTTCAGAGTTACAACTGATAAAAATAATTGTTGCTGCCTGTGGTTCTACAGTAGGCTATGGTGTAATTGAGCAATATGATGAAAAAAGAACTATGAACTAGTTCATTTTTTGGTTTTTAATTAACGAACTATGGGAACCTGAACTAGTTCATTTTATGTGAACTGAACTTGTTCTCTAGTTCACGTAGAAAGAACCTTTCAACACTAGCGCTCTGATATGTTTGATTTTTTAAATTTCATTTCCTGAAAAGCCACCTTATTTTAAAAGTACAAAGTTTTCATACTTCTAGGTCTAAGTGCAGGTCTGGTTTTTCTTCTCTCTCTCCTCAGTAGGGCTGGACGGCAGTTAAGCTTTATGAACTGAGCTGATTACCGCCCTTCATGGGTGAGCTGGAACCAGGAGGAGGGCATCAGTTTCTTAGCTCTTCTGAGTGATACAGACCGATCTTCTTCCAAGTCTTGCTTCCTCATGAAACCAGAACCTAACTCCGTTCTCTATTTCCTCCTTCTTAGAAGTCTCGATCCCAAGCCCGACACTCGTCTGAGACGCTCCCAGCCTGCCTCCTGGAATATGTGAAGCCTCGGATCCCTTCTTTGACCAAGCCCTCCTGCCTGAGCCCACCTGCCTGTCCACTCTCTTGACACCACCTCAGGAGATCACCAACCAGACCTGCACCTTCCGCCCGGACCGCTGGACACTACCGTCCCAAACCAACACCAAGCTTCCATCTCAGTGAGTTTCAGCGCTCCTCATCATTCGAACCAGCACCTTCCAGTTGCTCACCTGTCACCTTACCATCTCCAGCAGAGCCCAGATTACCCTGCCAGCCGATATCATCTCTGTCCAGACCACAATAAAACTCTTTAACTGATCATTTGCCTCCGTGATTGCACTCATTCAGACTCTTTATTCATAAAACATGACAAAAGGATTCTTCTAGAAACAAAAAAATTCAATTTCTTATTTTTTCATATCCTCTGGATTTCTTCTCATTAGTAATTTACATTGAGCTTCTCATCCCTATGCAAATTAGCAACAAAGCAGAAATCTACCGCACATTACTCGGGGAAAAAAAGATGTAATATCCATTCCGACCAGCTTTAGTGGACAACAAATCCTGCTTTAGTGAGTCTGCTGCAGTGTGCAGCACATATTATCTCTGATTTGCTGCCCTTGATCAGTAAACCTACACAAAGTAGCTTAATCATTTCTAAACAGATTGTGCAATGGTCTTTTAATTCACAGAATTTCTCAGCCCTCTTGTTCCCATGATGCCAGCTCTCATTTGTACTGCTGCAATATCAATGAAATAGTTGTTCATAAGTCATAGTTTAAATGAAGCAGTCGGAGGCGGTGCTGCTGTTGGGTCACCAGAGTGTAATTACAAAGCACAGTAGGGAATGTCTTACAACTTCAATACACAGTTTAGACACATTAGCATTCCACAAAAGCTGAGGAAAAACTATGCAACTAAATAAATCCAAGGTTTCGTCATAAACTGGTGTACAAAATTAAATTTGAGAGAAGTTAAGTTACTGCACAAAAACAAACGGCAACAAAAGGATGTTTGCACGGCTCCTGTAACAAATATTGAGAGACAAGAATACAAGGGGACTATTATCAGAGAGGAACAATTAACAATCAATTCCTGGAGTTAGGGGACTTTGTCAAGCCTTTAGATGAAACGGTGTCAAATGGTGATCACTCTCCTAATTAACCAACCTCCTGTGCATGTCAGCATACAAAGGATATAAGTATGTGCTACATTCGATAAAAACTGAAATAGACAAGGTTCAGGTAACTTTTGCATTCCAGCCATTAAGATAACAAAGAAAGATGAAAAATCTGGTAACCATGGGTGGGGGGGGGGTTCAAACTCTAAATTTGATCACATTTAATCAAAATCTAAAGTTCAACATAAAGACTGTATTTTACAAACTCAGTTTATTTATATACCGCCAATTCACAACACATGTCATCTCAAGGCACTTTGCAATTCAACCAGATCATACAGTCAAATTGATTAAAAGTTTACTATTGTAATAAGAATTTGAGGAAAGCTTTCTTCTAAAACAGCAGCAACAACTATTATATCGTAATATTTAGATGAAAAGTTTTACCACTTAGCTCAATTTATGGAAAGTTGTTTATCCAATGAAATATGTGAAAAATAACCTAAATGACATGCAGAGTTACTCCACAAGTCCATATGCTTGCAATCTAATAAATCATGGTAACAAAATACGTCTTTATGTCTGGGCAAGGCCACTTTCAGGCTCTTAAGAGTTGAAAAATATCTGCGAGTCCAATCCTGTTAATTTCATTAATTTATTTTTTTAAATTACAAAAAAATACAGCTAAGTTAGATTGGATAAAGGGTACCTTCGCTTTTGGGGTCCCTTTGGGCGCCTGGGGCTTTGGGTCTCCCGGGACGCTGGACTCAGTGCTCTGGGAGGGGCGCCTCTTCAGCTCTCCACAACCACTATTGAGCATTTTTTTCTATGGATAAACTTTATATGCACAAGTGCAAACCCTTACAAACAATTACAGGTGCTTGGCTCCAGGTACTCAGAGATTCACTTCCATACAGAAACCCCGTACATTCTTATCTTCAGGTAACACAGAGTACATGTCACACTTAATAATATTACTTTTACGCTTATGAGTTTCAAGGTGTTGCTTTTATTGTATGTCCTCAAACACCCATGTCTTTCGTTGTGTGCTGCTGTTCTTTTTTCATCTCATTACAGATGAAGCAGACTGAAAAATGTTTTGTCGTCATTGTCTCCTTTCTATCTCTTCTTTCATCTTTCATCTTTTTCTTCTTTTCTCTTTTTTCATTTTTTCTTCTTCTGTTTTTCTGCTCTGTTTATATTGCAGTGTCCATATAAACTGTAAAACTCCCTGCATAATTATAATAGAGCAATTTTATATGCATGAGATCAAGTGGAGCAGTATGGCAATTGCCATACTGCTACACTTGTAAAGAAAATCTGTTAAAATACTTTTTAAAAAAAAAAAAGATTGATAAAAATGGACACACACATTTTTTATCAAACCAGGTATCATTCTTGTTTAGTTGTGAACCCTCTCTGAAAGGGTGCCATTGTCTCAGCCATGGTTTTGAATAACAACACGCTCTGTTTAGATCTAATCTTTCTCTGTGTGGTCGCAGGCCTTCGAATCAATCTGCTAATTTTCTTTTATAGATTTTACAAACTATCTCAGATGTTTCATATTTAGCTGTGTTTATCTGTTTGATGAAGACAAGGTACTATTGCTGCCATGAACTGTTTTCATTGTTGCTTACTTTTTGGAAATGGAAATCAGAGATGCAGAGAAAATTTGGCCACTGCCAATTTTCACCTGAAAATGACCAAAAAATGCATTTTCGCTTTTGGGCCACTAGACATTTAACACAGAAATCACACGGCCGAGACATAGAAACAATGTCAAGCATGCAAAGAAAAGGACTGAAGTAAGAGAGCATAAAGTGCGGATTGTACTTCTGCAACTGCACATATCAAATTTTGCCTGTGTCTTGTCCCGAACTAGTTTTGCTGGTATGCTTCTGCAATTTCGGTGTGGAATTTCTAGGGATGCATAGCAGTTTCTAGCCAAAGCGATAGGGGGAGCCTATTTGAGAACTCACGAGAACTTTGGCAGATGGTCATGAGAACTTCTTCGGCGGCGCCGGCGGGAGTGTTTATTTTCCAAAACAACATGTTTGAGGCATCATACAAGTGGTTGTACTTCTTGATCAACCTTTCGTCATGGTTATCCATTGCTATTATTGCTTCTTGGTTTTTAAAAATGGCTTGCCCCGGCACCGAATCGAGAAGGACGACCACACAGACAGCCAGAAAGGCATGCCAAGGACAAATCACAGCTGCTTTTTGTCTGCACACCTCTGCGCAGGGGGGCGTGGTCACGCAAATAGACAGATTTGACGGTTACAGAGGCTATGCATCAGAAGTATAAATTGGCCTATAGGTTGCAGAGCAAAGTTTGTCAGAGCGTGCGTCAGACAGTGTCATGTTGGAGCAAGGCGTTTGAACCACATGCAGAGAAGGATGAATTTCAGATCAAAAAGTCAAAACTGATAGCAGCAAACAAAGAAGAAATGAGTATTATTATGGAGGAGCCACTGGAGCTGTATCGTCCCTGAACTGAAGGCAGAGAAGGGGAGAGGTTAGCGAATGGTTTAGACTCAAGTAGGGAACCTAATTCAGACAGGAGCTTACTGAATAAGTAGGATGTTCCTGCCAAGTTTCCGGCTTAGAATACCAGTAGTGTTTAACACTCAAGCGCTGGAGATCTGCTCGACTGCTCCTCTTATACTGGAGAGATGAGGCCGATTACACGCAGGTGCCCTCCAAGCCGACCGCAGCCTAATGGCTCCACCTAGGTGGAAAAGCACCCAACAGCACACAACAGACAGGTTTTGAGGGAGTATATGTGAGTTTAAACGCTGCACATCAGTCTCACTCTGCACTCAGGTCAGTGGCACAAAGTGCCATAGAAATCCAAACATCCTCATTATTGGAACCCAGTTCCCCACCGCCAGAGGTGTCAAGTAACGAATAAAGTACAAATACTTCTCAAGTACTGTACTTAAGTACACTTTTTTAGGTATCTATACTTTACCCATTACTTATTTTCTTCCTACTTCTGACTTCTACTTATTACATTTTCACACCAGTATCTGTACTTTCTATTCCTTACATTTTTAAAGCAAACGTTACTCGTTACTCTTGGCTTCGGTTTAATGCAGAGGTCACGGATTAGCGGACCGCCGCTGGATCCACCTGCTGGCTAATCTGGACCCATCCTGATTTAAAAAGTAAATTACTGCATGTTGTCTGACAAAAGTGACTAAACACGTCACTTGTGCCGCTTCTCCTGTTACCCCGCAATCCCAAATCCTCTGTCTCCGCTCCGCAGCGCTCCAGACCTCCTACACAAAGCAAAACCTACAGCCTCCGCTGTTACTCCTGTATCGCTGCACTCCGACTTATCCTCAGAGCTCGAGGAGAGCATGTGCAACAGTTATCATTAAATTACGTTGGAGCAAAACATGCAAAATGAACACTTAATTTAATGTGACATATAAAAAATATCCCCATCAGCATCCAGCATTTGTGCGGTTTCTGATGGAGATGAGAAATCTGCTTCCTGGTCTGTTGAAGTACCAATGGTTTGCATCCAATGTTTTAAATAAACGGTGTTAGTTTTTTGAACTATATAAGAATTATGCTCTAATTTGTAGTTATTACCCATCTTTTGTTACTATATTTTAATTTGACAAACTGAATCTTCTCCTCAATCGTTCTTTTTCCTCTTTGGTGCGATTACAATAGTGGATCTTGACCTTGCCGGACCGGAGCGGAGTCTGAACATCTAGAGGATGTTTGGCTCAACCTGCTGCTGAGAAGCAGGATTCTCCACCATGAAAGAAAGAAAAGAAAAAAAAAAACTCAGTTCAGATGTTTAAAAAAATATGTGAATCAGTAAATTATCTATATATAAAATTGAAAGATTGTAGTTCGCTACTTCAAAAAAACACTTTCGATTTTAAAATGGAAACTTTATTTTTATATATATTATTTTATTTAAAAAGTTGATGTATAACATGAATGCATAAAGAACTCATTTTATTTCAGTGTTAAATTCTGTTTAAAGCAACAGATAATTAAAAATATCTCTGGACCTTTACTGGTTGATTTTCTTTATTCAGACCCCACTGATTTTTAATTGGTCACCTCTGGTTTAATGTTTATAAATATTTATTTCCCGTCATGTGCTCCATCCAATACAGATCATTGGCTCCATCCACATCTAGGGAAAACTAGTGTGATTGGATGAGTCATAGAACGCAAACACTCATTGATTAGCTAAAGGAAATCATCAGAAGCAAGCAGGTGTTCTTCAAACTGCTAACGTGGAATTGTCTATGCCATGCTACAATGTGGGATTCAGAAAAAGATGTTGAAATGTCTGAAAGGTCGGACACAGGTGAGAGCGTCATCGGGAGACGGAGACCAACAAGACCTCCCCTCATCCTTGGCCCTATCTCAGAGAATTTTTAGAAATAGTCGAAGAATTGAGCTATTAATACATACAGGAAAAGCATCTGGCTGTTTTTTTTTAAGTTACTTTATACTTTTATACTTTAAGTAGTTTTTGGAGCACATACTTTATCACTTTTACTTGAGTAAAGAGGTAAAGTTGATACTTCAACCTTTACCAGAATGTTTTTAAACTGCAGTATCTATACTGTACTTCTACTTAAGTAACAAATGTGGGTACTTTTGATACCACTGCCCACCGCTATGCTGAATATGAGAACAATGTGCAACCAAAAAGGAAACTGACAACGAACATGCCCGGACCATCTGTGCCAGACGTGTTTTAAAAAGCAAGAAAGTGTCCCAGTGATTCTGTCAGGTAATAACAAAAAACAATCAGTGGTAAATCAGTATTTTCACCCCTTCCCAAAATTGATTTATCGTTATTAACTAAACTTATTTTAGTTAGGGTAAATACACACCCTAGCCAAAAATGCTGTGGTTCTAACAGCTGACATTACTACCTCTTCAGTTTTTCTGGTTTTTGTTCATGTTTTCCTCATTGGTTAAAATTTGTCCAGTAAATGAATATAATTTCCAAAAACATTTCTTTTACTGCAGTTAATCTACAGGGTGTGATTCCTAGCTGAATGGGTTTGTGTTTTTTTCAGTCTATGTAACCTACAGTATTTCAGTGCATGTTCTACTTAAATGTGTGGTTAATGTATATTGTTCTCAACACTCATAGTAAACAACTTTATGTGGTGTTGTGGAAAGATGTTCCACCTGAGTATTATGGTATCAATAGCTCCTCCAGAGAAACCATGGGACTATTTGATATCTTTTGGTTCTGCCAAAATCTTTTCTTTCATGATGATAAATTCCGACTATTTTTCATATGTTTTGGCTGGGAGTTCGATCTATACTCCAGAGCAACTTATAAATGGAAAATATACTGGTCAGCTAATTTACCGTAATAAAACAATTTTACATGACAATGTCACCCCATGTTTAACAAAGGCCACCAGATATGGAAATGCAATACATGATGTGCACTGCAGTATCGCAGCCACCCTATAGGTCCCTCTGGTCACAATCAATCAGGGAACAGAATAAAAAAAATTAAAAAACAACATTCCTTATAACATAACAAGACAATGCAGAAGGCCTGGAAAATTGAAACCAAAAAATGTGTTCTTGGCTTATTGAACGAGTGATATGGCTGTTGTGAGTAATCATAACCGCATTCATCTTAAATTATATTGTCATATGAAGATAGTTTCATATCTTCTTTATACATCACCATTTTATCATCTAAATGTTTCATGGAAAGTTCATTGTGGCTTATTAATGGATTTTTCTCTTTATAATGAATATTATGTCTGGTATGATTTATACTCCTTACGACCCTTTTTGAGCAGTTTAAAATGAAGGATATGGATTTTTTAATCCAAGCTGATTTAACCTTCTCCACAGCTATTTCCTTAAGTGTTATGCTGTGTGGTCCTTGGTCTTCGCAAGGGACTGTTCACTGTTGTGCTCTCAACCAACCTCTGAGGGCTTCAAAGAGTAATGGTAAATATATTCTAACAGAAAAGAATGAAAAGATTAACCACTCCACCCCTTCTGGATATGTTGATTGATCACATCCCATACTAATAGGAGTTATCTGACTCTCAGCTTATATAACAAAATAAAAAGAGAAATGATGAGCTATGATTATATTTTTAAAGGCAGCAAGTTCTGTTTTACCCTTAAGCCTCTTTTCAATGACAAACATTGTAAACATCTAAATTGGAAGATATTCATGAAGTGTCCTTTTCAGGTACTGTAAATTATCCTAACTTTCTCTTTTCAATGTGGAGAAAATAAGTCTACTTGGTTTCCGGGCTGATGCCAAGAATGTTTTTAATGCTTTGTGTTGTGTTACCTTTGAATATGTGGTATTTCTTTAAAACTGGATGACAATGATTGATTTTTCACTGTAACCCTTAAAAAAAGAGAAGAAATAAACTTGTTAGGGGACAGAAGTAAGAAAGAAAATGGGACATCAGCTGTAAGAACAGGAAGCTCTGTGTTGACATCATGACACCCAAGACTTGCTGAACGGGGAACAAAAACTGTTCAGCTTCCATATACATGCATTTACATCTTAATCAACACACCTAGAGACTGTATGTGACATTCACATCCGGTGACAAGCATATATCTCACTTTCTAAAGGACAACCCCAACTTGACTGACAAAGAAGACATAAAGAAGTCAATGCATTTTGATATAATTTAATGCTCTTACCATATAATTCTTTATAGTATAACATTTAAATATATCAAATATCTGATTCTAATAAACCTTAACACTACCTTGTTTTGGGTTTTCATTTTATGAATAAATCTGTTCTTAAAACTATTACACAGCTCAAGAGTTTTACTTTAAAGGGATTTTTTTTGGGCAAAATTGATCAGTTTATTTTTAAAAATACAAACAACCTTTTGTCTATCCCCAGGTAGCATTCCGTTTGTAGTTTTTCTAAAGGTTGCAATATTACAGTGGATTTGTAGTTATAAGTTAATGTTTCTCTAGAAATTAATTTAACTACAAATTTGCTCGTCCCATCTACTGAATCAGTTTGAAGGTAAGGTTGCTATATACATCTGCTGCAGCTGTGGCCAATTTAACTCAGTCTGCTGTCTATCTTGCCCTGCTGACTCCATTGGAAGGTTTTTAATAACTGCAATCTTCCCTTGTAAAATAAATAATTTTTCACATGTAAAGGAACCCATTCTATGCAATGTTGGATGTGGCAATCACTTCCATCCACCTGTTTTTAAGACCAACTTACTTTTGCATGGTTAAAATAGGGGGCTACCACTTCATCCACAAGGCAACATAAAGATATATAGAGGGTTAACAGTCATACACTTTCACACTCACAAACACATGTGCATGCACAAATTGAACAATTAATTAGTTAGTTTGAGGAGTTATCAGGCAAATGATTTATCTTTGGAGTTCTATGATATATATTTTAAGGTTTGAATGCCCCGCTGTATTTCTAATCTTTAGCTCCCTCTACAGTTTTCTTTCATATTCAAGCTGGAGACTGGCTACAGCCACTGCAAAACTACCACTAATATAATACTTGAGCCATAAGAAAAAAGTTACTAGAATTAATAGATTACTGTAAATGTTCTTGAGAGCAACTATTTTGTCTTCTATAAAACGCTGCTTTACACAGCATTAATAATTATATTGAAATAAAGATTAAATCTAACCGTTATGTCAACTTTCCTATTTTAAAACTTTAAAATAATCTTTTTCTATGTTACTTTTTCTTAATGGTAATTTCATATATGTTCTTCATTTGCATTAATTTATTATTCATATATTGTGACTTCTACAACTTATTAATGCATTCATTGTTACATTTTCTGATCACATTTTTTAAATATCTTATTTTTTAACTATTTTTGTAAGCAAGATGTTATTAAATCAATGATTTATGATTATTATTTTTTAAAACACAAGATTACCATAAGCTCACCAATGTTTGAGTCATCCAAAAAACCTTAACCATTTATTTGATTCTGTTAAATCTAAACATTTGTGACAAAGTGTGAAAGATGCAAGATAAAACAAATGACTCTACTTTTTTCAATATTTCATCGACTGGGATCTAAAATACTAAATGCTGATAGGTAGATTAGGCTTTGGGATGTTAGTTTTATGTGTTTGTGACCATACATGCAAAAACATTCCTTTGCTACCTCTCAGCAAAAGTGTTTACGAAAGCTCAGTGACTGACTGATGGTGCATTCTGATTGGATGCTGGTTGACATGATGTGGGACATTAGCACCATGATTTCTGATGAGAAAAAAAAAATAGAAACAAAAAAAAATTGGCCAAATGTTTTTCTTGGACTCATATAAAATACTACTAACACTGACTGAAATAGTCATTTTTAACCATAGGGTGTTTTTTTGTCACCATTACCCAATGGCTTAATGACAGGATCAGTTTCCACCAATGAAATGAAAACAAACAAATTATTTCCTCTTCTGCACTTCTAGCCATCAAAACAAACTTAAAGTCCAACCTCAGCAGCAATTCACCACATTCTGGCATCCAGTGGCGGCTGGATAACATGACATCACTCAGAATCCTGCGTGTGACCCTATTTGCAGGGAGATTAGATGTAAATGAACTAATCACTTGCAAGTTGCACATAGCTACAGGGACAGGAAGGGAGGAAAGAAATGGATGAATTAAGGCAGTTAAGATGTTGGAGGGCGACCCGCAGTTAGTTTTACAGCAAGAGGGGATTCAAAGTTGTGTTTTACCCGGCTGTTTTATGTTTCTTCCACATGTCTTTCTGCTTCAGTGCGAAAACTTCCTCCCTGCTTGCTTAATGAGGTTTGCAGACTTCCAGTGAGCCCAAAATCTGGGGTGAAGAGTAGCACTGTGTTACTGTTGCCAATAATCATTAGTGTCTTCTAACTAAAATCACTTAGAAGTATTTATTGGATTACAGCTAAATTTTATGTCACTGGTGAAAAACATGATTCTCTCTTTTTTTAAACCAAAATTATTTTCTACATTGACTCTTCAAACTTTATGTATTAAATTAAGTATTCCTTCAAAGAGTTGTTTCATTTTTGCACACACCTATAAATGATTCATTAAAAAGTGTTTTTTGCAGGTGTAAGACATTTAAATTGATCTAATCTATAATGCAATCCTTATGATTAATGTTATAAACAATCTTGTAAAAAAAAAAAGCACACTTATATGTCATCCTGGGTTTTCTCCTGTCAGAATATAATAAAAATGATTTGTTCTTCTTCAGGGACTGAAAGTGTTTGAATTTAACTTCCTTTGTTATTTCTTTATCAAAGTTGCTGTTATTATGCATCTTCCAATCATCTGTGTGTGTTTGCATTTAGGTGTTTAATGCTTCACAGAGGTAATATTCATACCCAGTTGTGTTGCTGTAAATTATATAAACCTATGAGATGTGTTTGCTTGTTCACATTTTTGAAGGTTCCCTTAGGGGGTAGAAAAACAAATTAAAATGGGTCTTTTAGGCCACCTCATTGTTATTACTTTAGTCAGTTAGCACTTTTCCAGTCAACTGAACTCATAAAATTTCAGTAATTAGAAAAGCCACCCATATTAGTCCCCCACTTTGAGCACAGTGACATCGTATGACATGAAGTAACCTATAAATCGATCTAAGAAACACATGAAAATGATTCTTAAAAGCCAAATAAATAAATTTACAAATTAAAGGTTTTTCCCTCAGTTTCATGTTTACATTCCTGGGTAGGAATTAAGTTTTCCAGGTCAAGGACGTTTCCTGGAGGACTGTGTTTTAGATGTCTGGAGGGTGGCTAACAGCTTGAGTAACAAGCAGACCAACACACTCCTGTCTGCATTCTGTTTCTCTCACACAGACACAGCCACTATTGCAGTTAGCAGTTTGGCTAGCACCATCAGACCATGTGGTGTAGTGTTAATAACACCTTGGTCCATTAGCACCTCAGTGCTAGGCGCTTTTTGTGCACACATACACACTCCGCTTAGAGAGATGAAAAAAATCAATCCTTCTGTGTAACAATTAACCTTAAAATATAAATATTTTGCTTTAATTAAATTTTTTGCATATCATAGTCACCCTCCTCCCTCATTCAATATCATAAAAAAGAATTATGTGAAGGAATAATATTGATCCAGAAATACTTATATCTCTGAATCATCAGATAAGCAAAGTCATGTTTTTTTAAACCTGTTTTTTATGCAATGGAGCATTTTACCACATAAGCACCACGGCTAGCTAATGTCATGTGAATCATGATTGTGAAATGGCTATACTAGAGAACTGCTTCTCACATATCACAAATATAACCCAATAATGTCAATACCCTATATCTGCCATGGTTTGCGTAAGCATCCTGACCCACATGCAAAGATATTTGCAAAAAGCAATAATGACTTTATAGATTTATTGAAAGGGGGTCATAATGAAGTAGATGCACCTAGAGACAGGTTAAACAGCTGGTTTTCTGTGAGAAGAATCGGAGTGAGTGGATGAAGGGATGGTGCAAAGTAGATGATTAGAGAAGAAGATAGCTGAGGTTTGCTGTGTTTCTCCTTGGCTTAATTTTAGATCTCCATTCAGATTATTCCTTGTTACTTTCTGGCAGAGCAGCCATGTGGTGGCTACTGCTGCTATAGAGGATGACGGTACGGTACCACTGCAGCTGACAAGAACAATGATGTGAGATCTGCAACAGGCAATAGAACATGGAATATGCTGCTGCTGCCGTTGCATTTAGAGGAGGTGGAGCTGGATTGTTCTGACAGTTTCAAGTTCTTTGAGGGAAAAAAAAATGCAGACAAGAAAGCAGAAACAAAAATGACCTGAATAGATTTTAATAAAAGGCAAAATAGAATTTATTTGTTGCTTTGAAATAATCAGGATATGTAGCATGGCAAAAAAAAAAGTCAGGGAGACAGGCATGTTGGCAGAGCAGAAACAGAACAGTCCAGCAAAGAAACAATAGGCAACAGGAAATTGAGTAACAGGGGAAACAGTTGAGTGGCATGAGTGATAATGAACTGGCACAGATGAACTGAAGCCAGATTGGTGAGAGGCTAGAGTGGAAAACAAAAGAAGAGAAACTTAAAGACACGAATGAAGCAAAATGCAGTGGTACAGTACAAGAAAACCTGAAGAAAATGTATAACAATGATCTATTGCTCTTTTTCTAACACCTTGACAGACTTTAAGTACACTATAAATAACATTTATCAACATTATCATTTATTTCATTATTTTTTAAATAATATTTTTATTATTACTTTCACTGCTTAGAACATCATCTTCCTTTTATGATCAGTCTTAAATTGCCTTTGGCGTGGCACAATTAGCTATTTTGAATGAATGTAACTACAATCTTTGTAGATCTACGATGACACACCTACTTTTTGCATCTACAATTTAGACCTCTTCCTTTAGATTTTATGAAGACCAGGCCCTCTGTTCTTCTCTTTCTTTTTTTATTTAATTTTTTCTACATGTATACATTTTTCCAAATATTTATCTATCCATTATTTTCTCTTAGTCCCTTAGAAATCTAATGTAGGAGATCTTATAACAGGCATCCACAAACTAGGTCCCTCGAGGGCACATACAGGTTTTAAGGGGTTTCCCTCTGCTTTAGCACAGCTGGGTATAATGATTGCAGTAGGCTGAGCCTGTTAATCAACTTTCAATTAAATCTGTGCTGGAACAAGGAAATCTCTAAAACCTGCAGCATAAGAGGTGCTCGAGGACCGAAATTTGGGGATGCCTGGATTATAGCAATCTAAAGGATATTACAATGGAAAGGAAGTGAGAAAAAAGGTTAAGAGCATACTGAAGCGGGGAGATGTGAAGAAGCGAGGAGCAGAACTGGATGTGTTGAGGTCAATAAATGCAGTAGTAAAAGAAAGGAAAACCTAAAGAAAATATGCAACAATGATCTAAAAAAAAAATTACTAAGAACATAAGAAAAAAAACAGGAAGCTAAAGAATGACATAATAAGGAAAACTCCAAACAAATACAAGACATAAAGACAATACACAAACAAATAGAATCAGAAAATCTAAAACCCAAACATCCTGTGATTATGGAAAAAACAGTTACTCTGAAATAAGTTGATGAATTTATAACTTTTAGCCATAGTTTCAAAAAAGGGTATGAAAAACTGTGGTTCTAGCTGTAGCACAATGCATAATACCATGTCACATGAGTAAATATTTAAAGAGCCTGAAACATGTGTAAACAAAATGCTTTACCACTTTTGTATGTAAAGTAACACATGAAATTTCCAAACTCACAAAAATATAGAATTGGGAGTTCATGACAATTTTGATTCTGCTGTCTTTACATTAAATAACGGAGGATGAGCTGTTTCTGTGACGATTTCAGAAGCTTTTTATAGACATATTGCAGGTCAAATGATTATCGATTAAGTACAGCCATTATGAAGATTATCAATTATCATTTTGAGACACAATGATTTCCAGGCCATTTATCAGAAACTAACGGGAGACATAAGAAGTAGACATTTTATATAATTCATCAGGAAAATGTGGTAAAAGTTAGCAAAAGTTTCTGTTTAAATTTTATCAAAGCCTGATACCTACAGTATACCCCAGATGCCATATGTAATATAGGTTTTTGTTGGATAAGCTTGTAATAAATAAAAACTTGGTGAATCATATGTTACATCCCTCCCATCGCTGTTGCTTCATTACAATTCTCATTTCTGCCATGCAGCAGCCCCGGGGTGGCAGCTGAATTTACACTGATTCTGTATGCAGCATTGCAATGCTTACCTATTGTCCAAGCTAGCCAGTTATTAAAACAGGAAAGGCTGTGATGTGCTTTCTGATTGGATGATAAAAGATTATAGACGGATGAATAATAAAAACATAACACACCAATGTGGGTTATTCTCTTGGGATGCCAAATTTCAGTCTGTCATGGTACTAGGGTAAAAAGAAACAGGCGGATTCAGAGACCACAGAGAAAATAATGTTAAACCTCTATATTTATTTCTATGCTTCTTGAACCCCTCGTGTGTCTTTAGAGGCATCTCATAACTGACCGGCTATGCTTCAAAAACAGATTTACGGTTGGATGGATGGAGACTTTCTTTGCCCTCTCCGAAGCAGCAATCTCTTTGTCTGTGCTCAAAATGTAACTTCTACTTCAAATATTTGAGCTAGTTCGGGGGCATTTGATTTACTTCAGCAGACTGGAACAGACGTGAGACACATTACAGGCGAGATTAAAGTAAATCAAGCACTCTGGTTTCTGCTGTGTTTGCTGTAGGATCAAGCAGTGGGGAAGGAATGGAGCTCTCTGTCTTGATCAAGATTTAAAAGGCTGTGTGTGTTTGTGAGTGTGCGCATAAAGTGTACTTTGAGAGTCACAAGGTTGAGACCAGCATTTACCATTTCCTACATGGAGCCCACCCCTCTTGTTCGTCTCCCCCTCTGGTGTGTGCTGCATGAAACCAAACCATGGTGCCGTGAAATGATCCTTTAAAAAGTTGACCTGCTTTGGTTATGAAAGTCCTATCCGTAGCCACTTGAGGTTCAAAAAGGATAGCATTGAACTAAATATTAAAAATTCAAAGGCTTTTACTTTAAGTTATGTTTTGACTCACATATAAAATTTCACATTTAAACAATGCAAAGGTTTTCCATATACATTTCCTTATCCTAAGTAAGGCCTTTAGCAGACCTCTGCATAAGTAGATAAATACATAATTCTTGCATCTCTCATGTCACTCCAGTTCGGTTGTAATTATATGGGTGTATGTGCATATTTGTGAGAATCATGGATCAAAACATCGGCAAGCCAAAGTCCTCTACTTCCCTCAAGTGGGGAAAGCGCAGAACTGTGGGACTCACCTGGGAGGCAGAGGGAACTCTTAGGTGTGACTTTGTGTAGTTGTGTGTGTGCACTTAATTTGTCTCTTTTTATTGAGGTCTTACTCTTCCGTTTGTGTGTTTGCACAGCATGTGAAACCTAGCATGGGTTAGGGTTGGGGTGTCTGCATTGGGGTGTGTCTGTCTGTGCTGGTGCTGTGCAAACCCCATGCTTCTTATTTAAACTAGAGATTAGCAGATAAAGAGGGAGCAGCAGAGCAAAACAGCCAAATATACAAATACTGTGGAGGAGAGTTGGATGTGCTGCCAGAGTTGTGGAACGGGAAATAAATGAACAAATACCAGAGTCAGTCAGCATGAAGTATAAAAAAATAAAAATAAAAAAATAAAGAAAAATATAATGAAAAGGGGATGCACTGGTCAGTTCAAATAAAAGATGAAAAGCAGAGAGACATTCAGAAACGATGTTGAAGAAGCAACGTGGGAGGGCGTAGAGAAACTAAACAGGCTAAAACCTGCTCATGTCCTGGTGGACTATCAGGTGGTAATGGCCCACGCTCCTCGTGGAGGAAGACCTCCCTCCACTGTTTTAAAAGACGGGATTATTCTACAGAGCCCAAGTTCAGCTGTTTTGGAGGTTTGTTGAAACCCAAGGATCTGGATTAGTTTTTTTGTTGTTCTTTAAAAAAAAAAAAAGTGTTCAGGGGCATATTGTGGCGTACCACTAGGGGGCTCTACTCTCACTCAGCGGAAAAGTTGTAGCGTAGGTTTCCTTGGTAACTTATGTTTCTTTGGTAGTGTATATTAGGTGTTCTGCTGTAAGATTGCTCCAGTTGCAGTAGAGTAAAGAAGGTAATGAACGTACCTCCTTCGTGTCATCCTTTTCCACTCCTCCACAGTATACCAAAAACCAATCAAACGTATATTAAGTTATCACACCAATATATTAATATATGAATGGCAACAACAAAAAACAGTATGAAAACAAAAAAAACTATTTTATGTACAGGTTTACTTTTTGTACATAAATCTTGTTTTCTTCTCGTGTTTTGCACGGTCCAATATTGTGTCACCTAAAAAAAACAATGTGCCAGTTTAATAATGGAGGACCATTGGGTCACCATTATACTTTTTTTATATATAAAATTTATTTAGTGAGAATGTGTTTATTTTTTAGCAACTATGCAAACGTACACTATCTAGAAGTACATGATCTAGATTCTGGCGCATGAAAAAGGAGGCAGGGAAAGCAGAATAAAGCTACATGCTGCTAGCCAAGCCTTCTCGCTAAACCAGGTCCTGGAAAAGGACGGTTCTTGCACCATTTCTCTCCCTCTCTCTCTCCAATGCTTCTCCAACTCCCGCGACTTGACCTGTCAATCATCCACAAAACATCTGCACTGTTGCGGGAGGTGGTGAGCACTTCCTGTCAGTTTCCTGAGCTGACACTTCCTGTCAGCTCAGGGCGTACCAGAGCTGCCCCCGAGCTCTCCTATACCTTTGTATTGAAGAGGAGTTACTGCGCATGTACAACTTTTAACGAGAGTCAATGGGCAAAGATTTTTGCACCCTAGGGTGGAATGTGGAATGATGCTTTATTAGTCATTAGAGATCAAATATTTATCTTACACATCTAAAAAAATAATATATATGCTGTCCAGGCTACCCAGTGACGGTAACCTGGACAACGGTGGCCCGGAAGCATAACTGTGTTATGAAGCTCTTTCTGGCTTTGACCTGTGAAAGGTGCTATATAAATAAAGCTTACTTACTTAGACCTAAACAGACCCTGACCCTAAAACAGTAATTCCCCTTATGGGGTTAAGGCATCAGTCCCTACTAGGAGCAATCAGTCCTCACAAAGTGCCACTTTTCAAGAATATGGGCCTCACAGTGTATCAAATACACAGTGGTATCAAAAGTACACACATTTGTTACTTAAGTAGAAGTATAGATACTGCAGTTTAAAAACATTCTGGTAAAAGTTGAAGTATCAACTTTACCTCTTTACTCAAGTAAAAGTGATAAAGTATGTGCTCCAAAAACTACTTAAAGTATAAAAGTATAAAGTAACTTAAAAAAAAAAACAGCCAGATGCCACCAAAATAATCGTTGGGTTTATTACATAGGGGTAGGACAGGAATCACAGCCTTGTTACTTTCTTCATATGATTCCTTAAAATGGTGCAGTCATTTCAAGTCTTTACAGATGATTATGTTTAGGTATCTGTTCTCTTTATTGTAGAAATACCACTTATCTTGGTTCCATCCCTTCAAGATGGTAATTAGATATGGATTATGACAGAAATGACAAGATCATGCTTAGTTTATATCAGTATATCAGTAGCATGTAAAATTTAGATTATGGGCAGTGGGAGGATTTATATATTGAATTTACTTAATTAGTTTCAAAACAGATAGTTTTACATTTTAAGATATTTGATTATATTGTTACCTCTTAAATACTTCCGTTATAGTTATTTTTGTGTCCGTTTTGCCTTATTTATAATTTTTTTAGCTTGTTTTAATAAACCCCTCCCATGTGCTCACAAACACACACCCACACACACACAATGCCAAAAAATGTATATATTTTTTTTAAATATAAAAGCAAATTTAGAAGATAAAAAGGAAGCTTAAAAGAAATTGTAACAATCAAAGTTTATTTTTCTTTTTTTTATTGTTATTCATTTTAATTTGATTTTTTTAACATGTTATCACATTATTTATTTGTTCCTTTTTTGTAACCATCTGACTTAACTGTGCTTTGCGGCAGCAAACTGTTTATCTGAAGCTTTTTAGAAGTGAAAGAAGCTCGGGGTGAAGAAATAGTTTTTTTCTTTTTTTTTTTCTTTTTGCTCTTGAACCCACACAGAAAGAAAACAAAGAGTATATTTTTGAAAAGCTAAGACTACTAGTTATTGAAAGGGAAATGGGAAGTCAATGGAACAGATAACAGAAGAGAGAGAGGAAACCGTTGTGAGAAGAGAGAAAGGTTAAGTGGACAAAGAAAAGAAAATAGCACATAGTTAAAAACATATAAAAGGAGTCCGGAAACAATAGAAGTGAGCAACAGAAAGAGAGATTTTTTGGGGATTTGGAACAAAGGAAGAGATGGATGGATGGATGGATGGATGGATGGATGGATGGATGGATGGAT
>JAGKQL010002625.1:0-32015 GCA_018398635.1 Cyprinodon brontotheroides | reverse complement strand
GGAGGTTTACAAATTCCAACTAATATATCAGAGTTCCTAGAGTTAAACCCCCCCAAACTACTGTCTGTAAATTATACAGGACACTGACTAAACTGGATGATATACAATATCTCTTCCTATTACTAAATGGGGGGAGGATTTATCAGTCAGCTTTGAACAACACATCTGGGCTCAGATATGTCTAAGAACTTTAAACATAGAACTAGAAACCCAAATTTTACAATTAATACAATACAAAATCCTTCACAGAGTGCACTATACAGGTCAAAGATTATTCAAGATGGGTTTTGCACAATCAAATATCTGTCCACAGTGCACAGGCAATCATCTTGATAAATATATTCACGCGTTATGGTTATGCACGCCGGTTCAGAGGTTCTGGGTACAGGTATGTAAGGACTTATCACTGTGCCTGGGTTGTAAAATCTCACATTCCCCTTCAGTTTGCTTGCTGGGTGACTTTGAGGGAAGCTCTCTGGAAAAAAAATCAGTTTGTATGGCCTTCACTGCATTATGTATCGCAAAGAAAACTATCCTCATGAACTGGAAAAGTCAGGATAAACTCAACATCAATCAGTACAGAGATCTGTTGCTGGATCATATTAATCTTGAGACAGCATCTGCATCCCCATCAGACTGATCTCTCTGGGCTACCTTGATCGAATCCATCACTTAGTGTAGTGGCGGGCTGTGGGGCGAGTCCTATGAGGCGCGGGGGCTGGTTCGGGGGTCCTTGGTTCCTGCAGGGCTCGGGGGGTGCTCGGAGTGGGGCACCTGGCGGGTCTGGCCCCGGGGTCTGTTACCCCCATCGGGGCAGAGCTTGGGACTTCGAGTCTGTCTCCCTGTCTCAGTCCTGGTCCGTGCTGTCCTCTGGTGGGGGCCTCATCCAGAGAGGGGGTTCTTGGGGAGGGGGGTCTTTGCTGGAGGGCCCCACCTTCTGATGACGTCCCCCACCCCAATTTTAGTTTACATTTTAGACACTTCCCTCAACAACATTTTCACAACACACATATATGTAGGGCATTGTCTGAGGGGGTGGGGTCAAGGGCAACCGGGGGGGCTTATTTCATGGGCCTCACCACGGTTGGCTTCCCTCATCCCCTCTCACATTTAGACATTGAGGGTTCTAGGTTGTTGATTTTGGTACTCCCAGTTTTAATTAAACCTGAGAGCAACACCCAACAACACCACATTCGAGCAGGCGCAGTGAGGATTGGGGTCTTCTCACCTGGTCCTGGTCCGTGGTGTTGGCGGGGGGGCTGCTGCGGGGCCTGGAGCTTTTGCATGGGTTGGTCTGACCCGGGTGCAGAGTTGGGGGCCGGGCTCGAAGCTCCCCTCCCCCCCATGCGGATTTTAGGTTCATTTATTGGGTCATCAAATAATCCTGGGACTAACAATTCCGACGGGTCTTTGGTCCTGGTATTATTGGATGTGAGTGTTATGTGTGAATGTGCGTTCGCGTTTTTTTGTGGTGTGAGTGAGGGCACTAGGGTGGGAAGGCGTGATTGAGAATGAGTTTTTTTTTCTCTCCCAGGTTGGGCTCTGTACTGCTCCCTCTCCCAAGCACATCTCAACTCTCCCATTCCGCCTGTCCTGCTCTCCCTCAGATGGCTGGGGCCTGGGTTCACCTCTGCACTGGTGGAGCTCAGGGTTTGGGGGTGGATGCCCGGTCGGCTCCTGGCTCATTCATTGCGGCATCTCCGCAGGGCCTGGCTGGGGTTCCTGCTGGGCGGTGGGGCAACCCTGAGGCCTCGGATTCCTGGGGCCAAGAGCCGGATTAACTTGGGGGTGGCTGGCTGCCGGCGGGGCTGGCGGACTTGTCCCAGCGGCTCCCGGGGGCTCCGGCATTGCAGTGGCTGGGGGACTTCCTCTGGGCTGCCTCCCCCCTTGGTGGGGGTAGGATTTCCTGGGCTGGCTCTCCTTGGCGCCTTTGCTCTTGGGGTCACTCTGGGCGTCTGGGGCTTTGGGTCTCCCGGCGCTAGACTCAGTGCTCTGGGGGGTGCCTGTTTGGCTCTCCACAACCACTATTGAGCATTTTTCCTTTGGATAACAAAGACAAGTGCACTCTCACAACTACAGGTGCTTGGTTTCAGGTACTCAGAGATTTATACAGAAAGCCCATATTCTTATCTTCAGGTAACCAGTGTTGGGCAACGTAAGTTATAGTTACAGTTACAGGGTAACTGAGTTAAACTGAGTTACTCATGTGAAGTTTTTTAACAGGGCATTCAGATCTGGTGAAAGCCAGCTGTAATGACAAAGACAAGAACCTTTTAATATTGCACTGGGGATGTCTAATTCTGAAATCCTGTGTGTTTGGGTTGTCTATTCAGATATCTGCAACATCTATCTATCCATCTATCTATCTAGATCTATACTCTGTGTGTGACATAAAATATGGATCTCCATCCCTGCCACAAAGGCCATCAAATAATGTTTAAAATAAAAAATACAGTAGGTTGAAAAGGCAGAGTATCCATCCATCCATCCATCCATCCATCCATCCATCCATCCATCCATCCATCCATCCATCCATCCATCCATCCATCCATCCATCCATCCATCCATCCATCCATCCATCCATCCATCCAGATTTCTCCCTTTCTCCATATAGGCTATCATTTCATCCATGATCGTTATCATCCTCTCCATTTGTTCTCCTCCATCCACGCGCATAGTTCACAGTGGCGACTGTTGCGCGCCTTCCTTCACGCGAGCATGCTTGCGTTTCCTGTCGCTGTCGCGCGGTGAATCGTGCCGCCTGCGCTGTGCGGAGATGCAGGGGAAACCGTATCTGATGGGGAAACGCAGCTCGACGTAACACCGGTATTTCCATCAGGAAAACGCTGTTTTGCTGCTGGAGTCCTCCTCACTCTCCATCTCTCTGTGTGTGCTGTACGTTAACACCCACCAGCAGAAACACCCACCTACCCAACTGACAGACGGAATCTCACTATACATCAGCCATTCTCATCCTCCCCTCTCTCATGACAAGGCGCGCACCTCTGGATGACCTAAAAAATAATCTTTAATATCTCTTAAACAAAAGTAGCACAAACAATATTTTTTTCTGAACAAATCTGCACTAATGTTGCACTAACCATTCAGTCTATTTGCTGAGTTTTTTGACGTGGGTGGGGTGTCAGCTTCAAGCAGCTGCGCACGAGTTCTATCATGAAAAAAGGTTCATTGTGCGACCTGAGTAACGCGCAGTAACGGGGTGCAATGGTAACTGCGCTATAGTTACAGTCAAAGTAATTAGTTAGATTACCTCGCTACTAAAAACAAGGTAACGTTAGTTAGTAACTGTTACTTTCAGCAATGTTAGTCCCATCACTGCAGGTAACACAGAGTACATGTCCTGATTAAATAATACTACTTCAGCGATTATCTAGGTGTTACTTTATTGTATGTCTCGTACCATGTCTGTTGGGTTGTGCTGTTCTGTTTACATTTTACATCTAGTCTCTTGAGTGGGCCAATTCAAAGACACTTTAGTCAAATCCTCTGTGGGTCTTACCTGTCCGCCCTCATGGATGAAGCCCAGGAATGAGATGGAGTGTCTGTGAAATTCACAGTCCTCTGCTTGCACGAATAACTTGTGTTGAAGAACTTGGTGAACATGGCTCTTTTCTTCAGGGAGGTCCCTTGAAAAAATTTAAATCTCATCAAAGTGAACAAAAACAAAAACATTAAGAAACTCTCTTAAAGCGACTTTGACGAAAGCCTGGAAAACAGCTGAGGAGTTAGATAGGTCCAACGGCATCTCCAAACAACCAAAAAAATTTAAGCAAGGACCCAAAGGCTGTTTTCCCCTCATCTCCCTCCCCTTTGCGGAGATGGTGATAGGTGTCTCCTAACCTTAACTTGGTGAAAACAGTTGCTCCTTTGGACTCAAAGGCAGAAACATAGGGTCCATGGGGAGGCTGTGACAAAGCCTTAGTTCTGCTGAATACCTGAGCCAAATCTTGATAATCTCAGCGGGGACTGAGGAAGGATCAGGAGGGTCAGCCTCATGAGTCTCTGCCGGTTGGCCACCTGGCGGCACAGCAGAGCGGAGAAAAGATAAGTGGCAGTTATCAGACCATGAAGAGATGCGTTTACTGGACCAACAGATAACAGGATTGTGTAACTGTAACCACTCATACCCTAGGATAATAGCGGGGCCAGCAGTGGAACAGACGTAAAAAGAAACAAACTCAGAGTGATTGCCTGAAACGGTTAGCTGTATGGGTAGGGTCTGATGTTTGATCTGTGGCAGACTCCTGCCATCAAGGGCAGAAACACGCAGAGGGACCTGAAGAGGAACAATCCCAAACCCCATCTGCTGCACAAAAGAATAATCCATAAGATTTTGCTCACAGCCGGAGTCCAGCAAGGCTGAAAGGGAAAGGGACTGCTCATTCACTAGCATCGAAGCATGCAACAAAAATCGAGGAGAATTAATGATAAACCCTGGGTCCGTCCGCACCCTCGTTTTTACTGGTGCGCCCCTGGCCTTTAACAGCACAGGACAGGCAGAAGCGAAATGCCCAGCCTCACCACAGTAGAGACAAAGCTTAGATTTCATTCTTTGCCTCTTCTGCTCGGGAGTACACCTAGTGTAGCCAACCAGCATGGGTTCTGGGCTGGAAAGGCTTGGAGAGGACTGTGGGACAAGAGAGTGGGTGTGATCTGTGTTGAGGATCTCTATCCTTCATTTCTTTTGCTCGGGCTCGAATACGGTTATCTAGTCGGATAGTTTGCATTAAATCCTCCAAGGTTTTGGGTTCATCTTAAGTGGCCAGCTTGTCCTTGATAGAATCGTTTAAAGCATTAGAATATACAAACTTAAAAACTACAGTGTGTAATTTTTACAGCGACATCTAGCGTCCAGACTGCAGACTGCAGCAACATGAGCGTCTCCCCCCACCGCCCCCAACAGTAACAGTGCGCGAGCGTTACGGGACAAAATGTCTTCCACGACGTCGGAATCACCTACCTTCTCAAGTGATGAGGTTTGTTTACATAGATAATTTTACAGATAGTATTTCATTAGTCTGTGTAGGGTATAGATTTCATGTAGACTTTAGATAATAAATATAACCGTTATTTTTCTATGTCGATTTGTGACGTTTTGGTGAGCTGCTTTGCATGGTGATATAAACAGACGAAGTAATTGTAGTCATTAGTTTAACAGCTTAGAGATTGTGTTCGCTGGAAGAATATATATTCCCCGTTTACAGAGTCCAAGTCTTGTTTGTGGCACGGGGGTTACAAGGCGAGGAGAGGGAGAGGAAGAGGGCGAGGAAGAGGGCAGAGAGGCCGGGGTGGGCGTGCAGCCAGGGCCAGGCGAGGGAGAGGTGCCAGCGGGGTGACTAGAGCAGAGGAGGAAAGGCTTGAAGATCTCCAAAGGAGCCGGAGAGAAGTAACCGAGGTATATATCCAGAAAATTATTTTACAGAAAATTACTGAATCATTACCTGTGAAACGTCAGGGACATTGCTGAATAAGTATACTGGAGAGTAACAGCATCATCACGCAGCATGTTATTGTTTTAGACAGGTCTGAGCATCCTGTACTCCAAAAACTGCAGTGATATTAGCATTTTAAAATATATTAAAACATCACATGTATTTGTCCTGTGTTTAATTTTCTCAGAGACTTATTGGGGAGATGACCCTGGAGGAGCACAGGGAGCTCACCACCCAGCTCCTGGAGAGGCAGCCAGGACTACTTTTTGATGCCCTGACTGATGCATCAGCTCAGGCATGGTGCCCCACCGTTTACTGGTGTACAGGGAGTACCATGGTGTACTTGTGGTAACTGCAGGGACATGCCTACGGACCGGGAGAGGATATGCTGTGGCCAGGATCCAGCTCACTGTGTAAGCCGGCTACCTCACTTCTCCCAGTACTGTTTGGAAGAAGGTTTTTTACGTATTCATAGGCAGTACCGGGAAGAACTGACAGTATTTGGGCAAGTTAGGGGGCCTGGGATGCATGACAACCAGGGAGTACCGTTATGCTGCGCTAGTCGGTCTTTGTCAGACACGTGACTGACACGCCCCCTAGCGCCATTTTTGTGGTGAGCGGAAGAAAAACAAAACAGCAGAAAACAAGAGGAGAGCGCTGCCAGCAGTGAGGATTATCAGTTAAATGGAAAAGAACAAGAAAACTGAACGGATACCCTACCCAGACAAACTTTCTAAAGCTGCTAGGGAACGATATTATATATTATTATTACAGTGACAAGGCAGATGTTGTGGGCAGTTGCACAGATAGCTGCAGTTATTAGAGCAGTTTGTGCTGCTCATCAGACTGAACGAAAAAACTTGTCATAATTTTTGCACATTGATAAGTTGCACACTGTATTTGCTGTTCACTTTATCCAGGCCTGTTTTCACTGGGATCTGCAGTCTTCTTCACAGATATCACCTGTTAGGTAATATCTCTACGGAAGACCACAGACCACAGTGAAAACAAGTCCAGGGAAAATGAAAATCTTCTAATTTAATCTAAAGAGCAATCTGCTATATACGAGGGAGGAAGAAAAAGTAAAACATTTGAAGCTTTGCACTGTTCTGCATTATTTATGTATTTGAGATTTTGTATTGCATTTTCATAAATTCTCTGCTTGATTGAAAAGATAATAACAACACTTGTTTCAAATTTCATCCAATCTCAGACGCATGAAGGTTAACAGAAGCATTTGAAATGGACTGAGAATTTTATTTTGAGCAGACATGAGAGGCAGCAGAAAATTAAACAAAGCCATAAAGGTTGCCAAGTTTGGTAGACCCGTATAGTACTTGACTTTTTCATTACTGTCTCCAAAGAAGCAATCAGAGATCCGCAGCTCATCAAGTTCACGCCGCAGCTCTCTGTTTTCTTCCAAAAGACGGTTCATCTCTGCACACCTGAGCACACACAGGTTACATTCTGTCTGTCCTTCCTGTCCTACGACCACCTTCTGTGTCATCCTTTGGTGTTTGGCCGGCCAACGCTTTCAGCAGCCTTCTGCGTGTCAGTCTGTTGCTGGTTAGGGTTCTCTGTCGCCTCATGTGTAACTTCATCCTGTCCCTGAAGGATTTCATCAGCCCGATGGAGCCCCGTTTCAGCTGCTTGCAGGGCATTCTTTTTTCAGCTGTTCCCGATAACCACGCCTTAAAGAGCCGCTCTGTGTCTGTTGGTCTGATGTCAGTGTGGCTCAGATGCAGGGATGGAGCCCAGTCTGGGTCAGTTTCCATCATCTCATATGCGGGTTGACCTGCAAAGTAGATGAAAGGTTGAGTGTTTTACACATCTATTCAAAACACTATATAAAGCACCTTAATAACAGAGCCCATTAGATTAGATGAGTTATAAAATAAGATATGCTTATGTTTCCCACAGTGGGGAAATTTGCTATACCGAAACAGCACAAGTACATCGGACTAGTAAGGCCGAAGGTAGAAAAATAAATAAACTGAAAAGCTTACAGGACGAACAAAGGATTATAATAAATAAACTTAAGTAGATTGCACAGGATGAATAAATGCAGTGAGTTGGCTGACGAGTGGGTATGTACAGTGTTTTTATACATCTTCACACGTGTATTTATATATATTATTTATTCATAAAAAAAAGCTCTCTATTTATATTGCAGATTGTGTAAATGATTATATACAGATAATGCATTATTTATTATTAAATTTTAGCGGTCTAAAAATAAACAAAGCATCACTAAACTATAACTTCCACAGCTTATGATGTTTCCGGTAAGGTTTTACATGGAACTCCTGCAACTTTTATAAGCAAACCATTTCGAAGCGTGTTTGATTTCTATTAGTGTATATTTATAAGGACTTGCAACTGTGTGAAAATGCCGGGAAAACACGGTTTTGCTTATGAGGAGATATTTTTTATAAACAGTGATGTCTTTTCCTTCTTACAACAGCGACCCACGGAGCCCGGCGCCTCTTTGTTAAGTCCTCTGTCTGCTTGGTCCATATTTTTCCAAGTGGGGGCTCTGCAGAAAAACCGTAGGCTTGCTATCACCACTTTCTGTTTTGCCTACTGTTTAGAATTACTATTTGCATCCTGTGTGGCCTTGGCTTTTCCAGTGTCCCATTATTTCCAAAGGAAGCAACTAGAACACGTCTGCTCCTCTGTTGGTTTTCAACTTTTCATTTTGTTGCTGCTGTCTCTTCACTTACAGTAATGGCGCTAACTACCCTAAATGAATTACGCTTTTGCGAAGTGACGTACACTGTCACAGACCGATAGGCATTTTATTTTCTGGCAACATGGCTCTTTAGGCCAGGGAAACCGTGTTGTCATCCCCAGCTGCTGTGTTTGGAGCATCAGGGACAAGTTCCCTGACCCCAATGGACATTACACAGGATTCATACCAGGCATCTGAGTATTCTCCCTGGCACTCTGGCATGTCAATACAGGACCACAAGTGCTCACAAACCTGTGTGAACATCATCAGGGCATCAAAGCTATTTTTCCTTTTTTTTGTGGTTAGACTTTACTATTTTTTATTATCTTTCAAAGTATGTCCTATTTTTTTCACTGCAACTTTGTCCAGGAATTATTTTGTATTACATTATTTATTTGTGAAAGTTATTTGTTTATGCAATTGTAAATAAAATATAAAAAATTACATATACCTGTTGTATTTGTCAGTATATACATATAAGCAAGACCCATAGAAAAAGTACTTTCCTGTTATGTTTGTAAATGATAATTTCTAATTCAGGCTATACTAATGTACTTGTGTTATCACAGGGATCAGCTTTGTTCATGTAATTTTAACCCAAAGACAAATCTACAAAAATAACTTATGTTGACACAGTTTATAATCTAAATAGTTTCCAAGTTAAATATTTTGGCCATCTCTTCAAATCTTGACAATATAAATAGAAACATTGTACAATCATAAACCTGCAGTTTCTAGTGTATAAATAGTTGTCAACAGCTCATTTTGTCTTCACCAGAACTGTCTTTGACAAAGACAAAAAATAAAGTATAATTTCTTGTTTGAACTGAAAGCTAAACGCTCCCTATCATCCTGTAGTTCTGCCTTCAACTGAAATTTGAATAAAAAATACAATAGCTATAAGAAAAACAGCGGATCACCAGCTATGCATCATTTATTTACTGCAGTGACATAGATATTTACACTTGTGCAAAAGGGGAATATATTTCCCAGCAATATCTGTACACATCTGAACTCGTTCATTACAACTTTTTTTCATGTTGTATGAAGCAGGATGTCTGAATCACATATCATCAGGTGGACTGAAGGCTGGTCCTGTTGGAGACAGTGTCATGATACAAGTAGTTAGTATAGTATTGCACTGATTTCTGTTTGTGGTCAACATCTTACTTCACTTGTCATGCAAGCTATACCCCAATATGCCGTCTTCGCGGCATCCCCAACTCAGTCACAAGTCTTCTTTTAAGAATTCGTTCCTGCAGCTCCGGGATATAGCTGTAGTTTTTTTCAGATTTCAGGGCATATACACTGTATCTTCTGCCGTTTTTCTTGTACAGCCTTCTAAAACTAATTAGACAGATTACAACACTTCAGAGTCATTTTTTTTCCCCCACAAAAGAAAAAAATAAATAAGCTCTTTTACACAAAACATAGATTAAGAGTGTCAGTATGTGCTGTAGTTACTGGGAGTATTTAGTTGTAAGTTTATTAGACTTACATCTCTTTGCCTTCGGCTGTTTTCATTGTTGGTCGGTTCCGATGGAAGTTGTAGTCAAGAGCAGCCAGCAGAACTCTTGCCTCATAAACCGGGGGACTGAAAGCATGGCGGCTTTGCTTCCGGCATACATCAGGAATATGGTTCTGGAATGCTTCTAGGTCAGCAGTTGATCTGATTGAACAGTGTGTAAGAAACTTCAGTCTTTGCAAAAACAACCACAGAATAGTATAATGTACACAATGTGATTTTTTGTGAAGCATTTAGATGCACTTTACCTGAAGCGTAGGTATTTATGAACATTTTTCTGCCAACGCTTATTGAGAATAATGTCTATTAAAGCTTTGTGGCATTTGGAGTCTCTCTGGATCCACTCCTTTCCATGCAGTTCTTCCAGATGTCCATGTTCGCATTTTCCTGTTTTCCATGTGTGAATGTTGCACACATGGTGGGTGATGCCAATCCATAGTGTCTTGTGTAGAAAGTAGAAAAGCACTGTCTTTTTCATAGACAAACTGTATCCTGAAATACATTAAATATGTGTGCAAATTTTCATACACATACGCACTTACAAGAAACTGCTCAGTTGTGTCAGCCATCTTACAACACCACCAAAAATGGTTCACAATGTCTTTCAGCCAGACAAAGAGGGTTGATTGTCCTTTGATTTTTGCTGCCTTTAGGAGAAAAACAAAACATATATAAAAGGCAAATGACATAAGGTATTCAACCATATTACATGTAAGGGTAAAAGTAGACACATTTTAATGTTAACGACTACACCTGATTGATTAGCTAACTTCAGTCATACTGTAGATGCCTATACAGTCATCACTTTATGATTAATGTAAATGATAAAATTTGAGGCATTTTTTAACTTACAGCTGCTATTTTTTAGCCAGGTTTTTGGCACCATGCCACATGTCCAGACTGTGATGAATTCCAAGTGCCTTGTATTTGCCTTTATCTGGGTCTGCATAGTAGGGAAACATTCAATATCACTACAGTATTCTAGTAATGTTTCAAACAAAGGAATTCATACACTTTATCAGATAAAGCCTTACTCATAAGGGCCCCAATCTGGGCATGAGCATCAGTGCAGACCTTTACAGGCTTTATCTCTGATGTTAGCTTGTCCACAGTCTGGATAAAGCCCTCCCTCTCCATGACAACAGAGTTCCAGGATGTGTGCCGCTTGTCGATGGTGGCAACATGAATGATCTCTTTGGTGTCATTCTCCATGGTGGTGTAGCTGCAGTACTGTGCACAGTGGCCTGGTGAGTCATTTCTTCCATCCGCTGAAAAAGTAACAAATACAAAAAGGCAAAAAATAAAATGATCAGCTGCTTACAATCACACTGTCCTTGTCTAATGTCTTTATTACTTGTTGAGCTATGTACCTAGAACAACAACATCTTTCCCTTGAAGGGAACTGAGGGCCTCACTCCTCCTCTCTTCCCAGAAGTCTTTTATGGTGTCAACACAGTAACTGTCCTGAATGGAGAAGAAGGTGTTCTTGTTCACCATCCCCATGTTCATAAATTTGAACAAAAGGGCAACCTTTGCATAGTTATTGCCAGACAGTAAAATGTTGGTGGACAAGAGAAAATCTCCTATTTGCTGGGAATTCCATCTCCACAAGCTGTGTCCTTTGGGACAGACCTAAAAGTCAAAGACAAATGAATGAATGAATGAATGAATGAATGAATGAATGAAGATGACCTAAAAGTCAAAGACAAATGAATGAATAAATAAATAAATAAATAAATAATACTGGCTTCCACTAGAAAATTGTCATAGCTAGACAACCATAATCTTACGATGTGCCACAAGGGTCAAGACTTACCCATTCCACACTTATTGCTGTCCCCTTGGTAGCGATGTTTATCTCAAACGGGGCACTGCTGTTGCAAAACGTGCCAGTCTGAAGAAGACCTGTACACTTATCCACCGGCAGGATCAGAAATGTGGCCAGTTGTTTCAAGCAGTCTTCATAAACTATTGCTGCTCTAGCACCGATGTCATCCTCACAGAGGACATGCAGTGGCTGTGGGAAAACAGGTGCTTCATCACATGGTGGCTCATCAGGAGGGTCTTCACGTGCAGGCTGATCATGTACAGTTTCATCTAGTCCAATAACTGGAAGTTCATCAATGGATGGTCCTTTAAGTGCTCCACCCATTCTTTTGAGACACATAATGAAAGCATGTGTGTAACAAATAATTTGACAACTATAATACCACACAACAGTAGCAGTACAAAGAATGACTGATGACATACCGTATACAAATAGGTGGAAAATACTCTTCATCTGAGCTGTCATAATTCTTGCCATCATCACTTTTGGGATGAATGTTGGAAGAACCTTCATCTGTCCAATCGATTCTATAAAGAAAGGAGAATTAGGGGGGAGAAAAAATAAATAAATAAAATAAAAATCGATCACAGCACATTTAGAATAGTTAGAAAGTATCACTTACATACTATTCAACAGATCATTGAAAACATTTTCCCCCATCTCCTCCTCAACAATACTCATGTCCTGTAAGCTGTTGAAAAATAAAAAAAATACACCAATTATAAGTTTATAAAAGAAGATGACATAGCTCAAAGATGGTACAAGTTAGCTGTTACCTTTGCTCCAGGCTCTGAATTTCTGTAGCTCCTGCAATTACATCCAAATGCTCCTCTCTGTAAAGTATAATCACACCATGTTTCTTTACACATATGGAGAGCGACGGAAAACACTACAGAAAGCTGACTCACTTGCTATGTTATTAGCATCAGAATCTTAGAGTAGCTTTATTTATTACTGAACCAATGTCACAATACAACAAAACTACAATCAGGTTATGAAGTGTGTTAGGACCACAATAGTTTCAGAGTGATGACTTGCCTTTCTGTGCCACTAGAAGCACCAATCGTTGACAGAGCTGGGGCTGTCACAAGAGAGGGTTTTCCTTCATCGGAGTAGACGCTGAAGGACTTCTCTCATAGCTGTAGGACCAGTAACACATCTGAGGTTACAGAGTCACACACAGCTGTAATAATTGCTGTTACCGTACATGAGATGAAGCTGAGAGGAATGGCTTGCCTAGACTTACAATATTGAAATATACCTGTATACGTGATAAACAGCCATCAGATACAAGTGTAAGATAAATCCAGTGATAAGTCTGCTGCCTGGCACGTAGCTCGCTGATATGCAGCTTCATATATCTGTTTCTCTCACACGCACGCACACACACGCCACTTATCAGCAGCTGTGGTAATTTTATGAAGCTGTGGCCTTATCTAGGTAATGCTACCAGACATCTTCACAATAGTTTGGTTGAAACGGGATGTGGGGGTGGGGTATTACGTGTATAAAAAGACAATTGTGTGTGTAGGATTAATTACCTGTCCAAGAGAAAACTGGCAACTTGAGCGCCACTTTGAAAACCTTTTTTCCTCCATCAAAGTGACTTGACATCGTGTAAATGCCGTGCCAGTGTTGATCCGTGTTTTTTGTCGTTTCTTGTCACGCTATGCTAATTCCTCGTGGTTTCTTCTTAGATGACGGGGGTTCGGTGTCCGCCGCTTTTCGTTGTGATACAGAGTAGGCATGATCCTCCATTCGCCTGATGTTTGGCCACACAGTGCCGTAAACAGTTTGCAAAGTCACTCACGCCTGCCGCCTTTGTTCACCTTTCTTGTTACTGAAGCCGCAGTATACCTGCTTCTTCTTCTTCTTCTTGGTTTCAGGCAGACTAAACGCCTTCTCAGGCATAATACCGCCATCTACCGTTCAGTACCGCCTTCAGTTAATCTCTCCTCAACCTGCCAGAAGTTATTTTCGAGCGTAATGGGAGACCCTCTCGCGAATCGCTAGTTTGAAATGGCTCTGGCAGCTTGCCGTAGCTAAAAAAGATGTCCGGTTCCCCGCATGGCCGCGTGAGACCTGCTCCTATGTAATTATAAAATAACGAATTCTAAGGCAACGCTCAGAAATATTAAGGTTAAGAGGCTGGAGCTTCTTCCTTCTCTCTCTCTCTCTTCCTTCTTCATAGGTGATGATAAATGTAACATAGTTATGTATAATATATAAAATTTCTGACTTTATATCCCTGTAATTATTACACACTGTAGCTTTAAGTACCGGTACTACACTGTTCCATCCAGAAGCCGCAGCTAAAATGCGGAAGTCTATGGAGAAATCTGCTACGGATCTAGGTCCTTGTCTAAGGTTCAATAATTCTCTAGAGCAAAGAGTCTTATCAGTGTCTGTCGTCCTATAATTCTCTTCTTGACGACTTAAAATTGAAGCTAAGTTTTATTAAAAATTCAAAGTTCTTAAAAAGCAGAAAAAGTCTCAAACAAAGATAAAAAAATTCAGACAGAGGGCAGCTGAGTCCGGGTCCAGTGTTTATTGCTAAACACTACACATTTACACAGAGCTGGTGAGCCGAAGCTGACAAATGGTGAAACCAGCTCCCTTTTATACATTTCTTATCGGTGAAAAAACCCCCTTCAGAACATATTTCAGTCATTGGTAAAGGTCACATTGATATTTATCTGCAAAACACGGTGACATTCATAGACACATCTCATACTTGTGAGAGCACTCTCTCAGGCCATGAAAACATCTGGTGCATTCAAATCAGAAACTTATGACGGTTTAGTCAAAAACATGTCAGCCCTTGCTTCAAGCTATGTCAATCTACCATACTGCTCCCCCTTCGTCTCATCACCCTTTATGGGACCATTACTGCTCCGTGTGCTTTGAAAATAACAACTCCTTTGTATGGCCAGATTTTTGCTGAGCTGGACTACCTTGGGATGTCAAATATTTCATTTTTATTGCGGGTGCTTTCTTATCACTAAGGGGCCTTAACCCTGCGTTGTCCTGTAGATCTCACTAATTGGCGCCAGCTACAACAGATATACACACGCTCCTCTGCTTCTCTCCCCTCTGGCCCCGAATGGCTCCATTCATTGCTTCTGCTTTTCTCCTTTTGGCTCGAAAGGCTCTTATAACAGTATTTGTGAAAACAACTTTAAACCTACAAAACATTAACTTCCTTTATTTTAAGTCTTATGATTAGTGCAGATTGGTCACACAACATTTTCTCCCCTTGGATCCCTAAAAGGATCAATTTTTACGTGATTATGCAGGTGATAACTACCTAAACACTTTAAAAATGTGAACTCACCCAAGTGACAAAAGCTTATATACATATTGTGCACACTAAACTAAACGCGGAGATTAAATACACACCATATAGTAGGAAGCGGAGTAATATAACATGTGGTGGTGTCTGAGTAAATATTAAACTAATAAAATGCAGAAAACAGAATATATAAAACAAAGAGGATCCCCCTCTTGGCTCCCTTAAGAGTGACCCTCGGCCCCTCGCTGTTACTTTTTGTAGCAAAGATTTTCTAATTTGTTTTCTCAGCAGAGTGAAATACCAATGCCCAAGCAGCATCTTGTGTTACGAGTGTCACTGCATTTATCCCCTACATTGGTGGGTGGTATTTCACACCATACATACACAAACACAAACAAAAGTTTCATCAGGCGGACTATACCAGGCAAACACATCTTCTAATGGTCAAAAGGACCGTCATTACAACCAACATAGAGTAACAATGTGGCAACTCTCCTGCACAGTAATAGTACTGTCACATAAGTATACAATATGTTTAACAAAGGTATGCATAATCATCAATAATCACCATTGTCCTTATATCCAGTTATGGCGTTGAAGTTGATATAATGTAATAACTGGCCAATAGCTCCATAATTCTTGTCCATAATTCAATTCAGCTTCTATTTCTATATAGCGTACCAAATTCACAACACATGTCATCTCAAGGGACCATCTCTTTACAGTTCAACCAGATCATACAGTCAAAATTGATTCAAAGTTTTCTATCTAAGGAAATCCAGTTGATTGCATTGACCTGGCTGACTCAAATACCAATCTCCTCACACCAAGGCTACGCTTTGTAGCGACAGTGTAGAGAGGAAAAACTCCCCCTTTAACAGGAAGAAACCTCCAGCAGAACCAGGCTCAGGCGTGAGCGGCCATCTGCTGAAAATTTACTCTGGGGTTCAAGGCACAGTGAAGCAGAGATACAAAAAGCAGCTGTAAAAGGGCGCCCCGGCCCAGGAAACACACAGCCAGGCAGACGAGTTTCCATGTAAGTAGCTCCTGTGCCAGGGACACACAGAAGGGACACACACAGTGACCTTTGGCAGAGAACATCCACTCAGTCACGGTCAGAGAAACAGGACCACACTGGAAAACAGGCCGATCTCCAACATCTATAAACAAGGGTGTTGATAGAAGCAGCACAGCTGATGTTTCTTTCCAGGATGACGTCACAGCCAAACAGGAACAGACGAGGCAAAGCTACTCTGAGGAAAAGCAGAGAGAGCAGAAGGTTAGAGATTGAACTAACAGATTCTGCAGAATAGGAGAACAGAGAGAGAATGAAGCAGAATGATGAAATGGGGGTCCCTATGTCCTCCAAAAGTCTAAGCCTATAGCAGCATAACTATAGAGATAGCTCAGGATAACCTGAGCCACCCTAACTATAAGCGTTATCAAAAAGGAAAGTTTTAAGCCTAGCCTTAAAAGTAGACAGGGTGTCTGCCTCACGGACTAAAACTGGTAGTGGGTTCCACAGGAGAGGAGCCTGATAACTAAAAGATCTGCCTCCCATTCTACTTTTAGAAATTCTAGGAACCACTAGTAAACCTGCAGATTGAGAGCGAAGTGCTCTGTTAGGAACATAAGGAACAATCAGATCTCTGATATAAGATGGAGCTTGGCTATTTAAGGCTTTATATGTGAGAAGGAGGATTTTAAATTCTATTCTTGATTTAACAGGAAGCCAATGAAGAGAAGCCAGGATAGGCGAGATATGATCTCTCTTTTTAATTTTCATTAGAACTCTGGCTGCAGCATTTTGGATCAGCTGAAGGCTTTTAACTACAGTTTGTGGACTTCCTGATAGTAAAGAATTACAATAGTCCAGCCTTGAAGTAACAAATGCATGGACTAGTTTCTCAGCATCACCCCTGGACAGGATATTTCTAATTTTTGCAATGTTCCTCAGATGAAAGAAGGAAATTCTAGAAACCTCTTTGATATGGGATTTAAATGACAGGTCCTGATCAAAAATAACACCAAGATTTTTTACTTTATTATCTGAAATCAGTTTAATCCCATCCAAATGAAGTGACTGGCTAATCAGTTTCTTTTTCAGAGACTCTGGTCCAAAGACTATAACTTCTGTTTTGTCTGCATTCAGAAGCAGAAAGTTAAGAGTCATCCAGGTTTTTATGTCTTCAAGACATGCCTGTAATCTATGTAATGGGTTAGCTTCATCTGGATTTATAGACAGATATAGCTGGGTATCATCAGCATAACAGTGGAAATTAATCCCATGCTGTCTAATAATTCTACCAATTGGGAGCATGTATAAAGTAAAGAGAATTGGTCCTAGCACTGATCCCTGTGGTACTCCACAGGTAACCTTTGAGCGTGTTGAAGAGCTATCATTAACATGAACAAACTGAATTCGATCAGATAGATAAGATTTAAACCAGTCTAGTGCTGTTCCTTTAATTCCAACAAAATATTCAAGTCTTTCTAAAAGAATATTATGGTCAACTGTATCAAATGCAGCACTAAGATCCAACAGGACGAGCACAGATACAAGTCCATTATCTGAGGCCATGAGAATATCATTAGTGACTTTCACCAGAGCTGTTTCAGTGCTATGATAAGCTCTAAAGCCAGACTGAAACTCTTCAAAAAGTTCATTATGGTGGAAGTGATCGCAAACTTGTTTGGCAACTACTTTCTCAAGAATTTTGGATAAGAAAGGAAGATTGGATATAGGTCTATAATTGACCAAGTCATCTGGGTCAAGAGACGGTTTCTTAAGCAGAGGTTTAATTACAGCAACCTTAAAAGCTTTAGGTACATATCCCTGTAACAGAGATAGATTAATCACATCTAAAATGGAGGAGGAGATCAAAGGGAATACCTCCTTAAATAACCTGGTTGGAACTGGATCTAACATACAAGTTGAAGGCTTAGATGAAGACAATAATTTTGCTAATTCAGAGAGTTCAACTGGATCAAAAGCAGTCTAAACCTCGTTCAGATTCCATGACTACCTCAGGTACAATCGTGATAGAGGAGTGTTTATGATCTTATTTTTTAATAAGATCAATCTTATTTATAAAGAATCCCATAAAATCATTGCTGCTAAGAGCAGGTGGAATACCCGTTCAACAGAGCTATGGCTCTGGGTGAGTTTGGCAACTGTATTAAAAGAATTCCAGATTGCCTTATTCTCCTATTAATGGGGGAGAAGTATGCTGCTCTTGCTTTACAAAGGGTCCTCTTATACGTTGGTGCAAACCATTTTTCCAGACTAGGAAGGACTCTCCGCGAGGCCTGTGGAGCCAGTTATTTTCTCTACAGTTTCTAGCATTTTGCTTTGTAGTGCAGCAGCTCTGCGTTAAACCATGAGCAAGCTTATTTTTACGTTTTCATTTTCAAAGGAGCTGCGTTGTCCAAGGCAGCACGCGCAGAGAACTAGCAAACCCATCAACAAAATCATCAACCTGTAAAGGGATAAGTTAAGCTTTTGCACTCTGCAGCACTGCTCGTGCGACACAGAGGAGAGAGAGGAAGCAGATTCTTGCAATGTATAACCGTACCATTCGATAAAGATCTACTAAAATTCTACAGCTTGTGCTTTAAACATTGTTACATTAGAATTTACTCAGTTTATCACATTTTATGAGGAAAAATTTTATTAGGCAGGGAAACATCTAGGAGTCTAGTGGCTTCAGAAAATATACAATCTGGAGAATCTTTAAGTCCTTACTGTAGCAAGCATGTTTATGTATATATTCCCTATAAAGTCAATGACAATTTGATGTAATGTGTGTGACTGTAAACAAAATAGAAGGAGAATAAACCAGTGTCTAGAAAAAAGACACTGCATAAAACAGTTCGGGCCCCCCTGGGTAAAGGGAGTTATACACTGCAAAAATGATCTAGAATAAGTAAAATGTTCTTAAATAGTACGTATTTACCCTAATTTGAGTGCTGTAAATACAATGATTTGCCAATGAAATTAGTACCACCTACTCTTAAAGTAAGATAATTATATAATATGAATCTTCGAAGTAAGACAATGCAATTGCTTTTCTTATTTTTCCCCGGTAATTGTCTTGTCCCATTGGCAAAGTGTCTCACTTTGCGTACTGAACATGGAGAAAAATGCACTTATTTTAAATAAGTAAAAATTGCTTAATTAGATTTCCATTTTTTTGCAGTGTACACAAACTAAACTAATAATACCTCAGTTATTTTGCTGGTGAAGATTTTCAGTCATCCAGATCATAGTCTTCCAAAAAAATAAAATTAAAAACAATCCAATGGACTTTGTTTCCAAGTTTGAAGACATTTCAATTCCCAGGAAACTCTTTCAATTCAAAATGTCAGAAATAGCGCTGAGTTCCAGGCTTTATATGATAAAAGAAATGTAAATCTAAGTCAATATTTCTAAAAATAAATTAGTTTTTTTCTGAATTGAGCAGATAAGTAATATATTTTGCCCGGTGATGGCCAATGGACAGTTGAAAGAAGGTAATGGTGTGGTTTATCATCAGGCTGCCTGCTTGATTACATTTTAAAGGTTGATTCCATTAGAAGCCTGCTTATTTTCCCCATAAATTTTGGGTAAGCAATAATGCATTTTTGGCCTACGGACGATCTAATCGCCCCTATCGGTGCCTGGGAGGAACTGAATATGGGCATCCCACTAATGATGGGCTAACCCCGCCAGTGCAGCTTCTGAGTTTCTAAATTCATTTGGTACTCTTTTATTCATCATAAAAAGCCTTTTACATGTTCAAAAATCTAAGACGTGGGGAAAAAATATTGATAATTAAAATATCCCAATATCTTCATATGCATATATTGCCATTTAAAAACTATATGGATTGGCTACTAATGAAATATTGCTATATGTCATCGTGAGTATGTATATAGAATCATTGTTATTCAAAATATTTATATATTTTTATATGAAGTAAGTTTGCATAGGGACCATACACTTACTAAAAAAAAGTCACAAGAATTTGTTCTAATATCACAATTGTTTGTAACAGAATCATGAAATATAAATTTGATTTTAACAAATAAAATAGATTGATAACTGCAAATTCTCAAAAGTTGGTTTAACAAGGGAGTTTTAAAATATATATTTGAGTATTTTATTTTTTCAAAGTGTAAACTCCTGGATAACAAAACTGCTTATTTTCATGGACAGCTATTTTTGTCCAGGGGTTAACTATCCCTTTCTTCAAGGGGCGCAGCCTTTTCATGAGTTTTAAAAATATCGACATTGTGCTTTTATGCATCCAAAAATCCCAATATCGCGACCCTGGGACCTTATTTTAAGAATTTTTTTCTTTTTCAACGTGAGTTTGCATTGTACAAAAAAGTTGAGGTTAGCTCCGTGTTTGGTTTTCGTGGTGTATTGCCACGTGGAATATACTTTTGCCGCATCAACTTTTCGCCTTCTGCTTTGGAGAAACCCGGCAATATGGGACAGCATAAGGACACGATATTAGTGTCAATGTCGTGTTGATAGAGAAACAGTGTAATACGAAAATTTTTATCGCAGTAGAGGAAGTATTTTTATTTTTCATTGTATATATGAAAATATGTGAATGGATCTAATAAACGTGAAATTTCAAGGTTTTGGTGTAGTGATTATTGTTAACTCAGACACAGAAGCAGAAAGAATTTATTATTTTAGTTTTCTTTGTAAATGTGGGTATTTAATGTTTAACTGTAGGTGGTTTTATAAACTGATTCATGTGGATTTTTGCTTTTCATTGATTTTATTTTTCTTTACAAGAAAAACAGTGACATTAACATTTTATATGTTAACCCTGTAATGCAGCAGTTGATTCGTAATGAGTTAGAAAAGTTACATTACACACTGAAATTTATCATACTTGGAGAGATATAAAACTGTACAGTTAAGAACAAGAAGTGAATGGATTTAACTAAGCCCTGTTGTGTTATGCAGGTTGGGTTTTTTGGATACCCGAACAGGATTCTCTTAAATGGAGATGGCAGCCAATCGTGTGAACATCTGGATTTGGACTGAAGGAAGGATTTTAAAGGAAGAGGACTTTCTTTTCATGATTCATGGTCCCGTCGGATTTTAGGACTAAAAAGAAAAACTCAGAGATAAAAGGGAAAACCTTTTTTTTTATTTCCATTAATGAATCAAGACATTTTTTTTTTAAAGGGTTGCACCCAATTTAAATTCACTACAATTGAAAAAAAAACAAACTGAGGCCGTCCAAATTTGTAAAAACTGTTATTTTTTCATATATGTTAATACACACTTTCTTCACAAAAATTACCTGTGTGTTTTCCTCTTACTGGTATCTGTGTCTTAGAATTTTTTTCCCTCATCATCCCATCCCTTACGAATGTTTTAGAACATTCTGGTCCAGTGTCAGGTTACTTTGATCTGTGCAGTTAAGATTTTTGTTGTTGTTTTTATACTGTATCTATACAATGTTTGACTTGAACCAATAAAAATGCTTGTATTAACATAATTTTGTGTGTTGAATGATTGGTAGTGAGGAAGATTGGTAGGACTTTAAAAACTGTGTTGATAGAAACAACTTGCAGATAACACTCCAAAATCTGAGTTTGTAGAACTCAAAATCTATATGTCAAACTCAATAAAACTTTCATCTGATTTTGCCTCAGAACTTAAAGGTGAAACTTAAAACCTAAGTTGGTAGAACTCAAAATTTCTGTTTATGCTCCAAAAACTAAGTTGGTAGAACTCAAAAATCTTTGTAAACTCAACCACAGTGAATTTAACTAAGGAAAACTGGAAACCAAATGCATCACGTTGCCTAGAAAATTTACACGTTTTTGTCAACCTTATTTTTTTTTCAGCCTCAAGGACATGTCCCTACTCAAAATTTTGAAGCAGACAGCAAGAAGCCCCCAGATCAATAAGATGGATTTGAGAGACATGTTTAAAATTTACAGAGTGTTGTTGCAGCAGAGGGGTGAGTTCCTCCTGAAGGCCTCTGCCTGTTTTGGGTGTACTATTCATGTAGCATCCAAATATGGAACTGTGTTAGCCTGTTTAAGTAAGTCTCATTGGTTGTTCTGCCTTAGGTCACTCCTCCCTCTGGTTTTGATGCTGTTCTGATAGGCTGTTTTTTTCCAGTGTGCTTGGAGTTATAGAAATTGAAAATTTATTCAGTGCGTGAAATGAGCCCTGTATTGTTTACCAACCACAGCAAACTTGCATCACATGCATGGAATTGTTGTTGCACTTTAAAACAAAAATCTATTTTTTTTAGCTTTAAAAGATATGAGCCTGAGTCAGATTGGAGTTCACATCAAAAATGGCAAATAAAACTGCTGTAAGGAATCTAAACAGGTTGATTCTTAGCCACAGCCACTTGAGAAAGAAAATTAGGGTTTTAATTTTTACAGAAAGTTAGTTGCAATTACTGTTTTGAATTTTTGATGACTTTTCAGGTATAATTATTAGCTGGAAAAAGCAAAATTATAGAGAGCCTATAACAACAAGAAAAAATGCATGGACATCTGCTATTTTTGTTTAAAAGCATTTTTGCATTCAAGATTAAAACCTTGGCTCATGAGCCGAGAATAGAGATAGAATGAAGCAGAATAATGAAAATGGGGTCCCTATGTCCTCCAGCAGTCTGCCTATAGTAGCAGAACTATAGAGATAGATCAGGATAACCTGAGCCACTCCTAATCAGAAGCTTCTTATCAAAAAGGAAAGTTTTAAGCTCAGCCTTAAAAGTAGACAGGGTGTTCGGGTTCCCACGACTAAAACTGGTAGTTGGTTCCACACAGGAGAGGAGCCTGATAATCCGCCAAAAGATCTGCCTCCCATTCCCTACCTTTTTGTGTTCCTAGGAAACCACTAGTAAACCTGTAATATTGTGCAAAGCAGCTGTTAGGGAACACTGAACAATCAGATTGGGATGTCTAAATAAACCAGGTGATACTAAAATATTTCCTCTATCTGAGTTCTGATGGAGAATATTGACAGACAAAAACATTTTATTTTATCTTATATATTATATATATATCTATTATTTTTCTATCTTTCTATAATTACATCTATATTCATCTATCTGTCTATCTATCATATTTTACTATTTATTATCTTTTATCTATCCTATTCTCCAGTTAATGATGAATCACTCACTAAATTAGCTTATCTATTATTGAAATAATCAATTAATACGATTCATTTTTTTTCAGAATTCAGAGCAAATAGGTACATGAAATGGGCTACACAGAGTAACTAAGTCTAGATGTTCCACTTTTTATAGTGAAGTTAATATTTTAATGAATGTATTATTTTTGCTTTAAAGCAAGCATTCTAGGTAAAAATCATAAGAGGGGGTTTAACTGCACAATTCTATATCTTCAGAAGAAAATACTTTTTTGCCTTCTCTCTAGTCGTTTAAATGAAACCATTTTTAAAGCGGAAACAGTCCTAATTCCACATTTACCTGTATTTTGCGATCCTCAAACATTAATAAACAGCATCTAATGAGTGTAGTGCTTATACAATTTTTATTAATGTAGCAAAATGATGCTTTTCTCTTTTAACAATGAATTCCTCTTATCAGTACGGATCCTCACACCGTGCATTAAAAAGGACATGCATATTAGGGTTGTCAAAAGTATCGATACTCAAAAAAGTATCAATACTGAAACGTTGTATACGGATACAATACTCATTTTCAAAAGTATCGATACAGCCATCTAAAGTGCAGAATAGTGGAAAATGCACTTTCTGAACACTGTGTGATTGAATAATTCTGTGCATTTTTCAGTTTCAGACTTTTTTGTAACAGGTGCAGCTGCTGAGAATTATTTTTGTTTAACTGGTTTGGCCAGTGTCATTGTTATGTCTGCAAAACATAGCCAAGGAAGGAACACTTAATTTTGTAAGTTTTTTTTATCAAGCTTGCTTAATATTGTGCACAGCATACAACCTAAAAATATTATTCTTATTGTCTTTTTTATTTATTTCTTGTATTTTTTTAGTAATGAAAATATTTCTGTTGAATTTTAGAGTCTTTGTTTTTATTCTTGTGGTATCGAAAAGGATATCGAGTATTTAATATTTTACTTAGTATCGGTATTGAGTTGAAAAGTTTAGTATCGTGACAACACTAATGCATATTGCATAGCACCAATGACAACCGACTGATAGTGTCCCTACCAAAGTTCAAATCAAACCTACGCCCTTGTATATATATACACTGTTATTATTAAAGAAATGCACGTACCTGGTGAGGGTGGAAGGTGATCATGGTTATGTTTTATATCTCTTGGTCCAATTGTATCTCTACAACTGGGAACTGACCAGTTACACTTACAACAAGTCTTGAGACCAGTCCCCGAACAAGGGGTATGATGCAACACACAACTATCAATATAATCAGTATTACTGCCCCTAGAATCATTCCTGCTGCCTCAAGATATTTTCCCCTTCCAAGCTTGTGAAACCAATCCCAGAATCCCTTCAGCTGAGTGTTCCAATTAGACTGCAGCACATGTTCATCCCTCATTCGTTTCATTTCCTGTAGGACTCCTGTGAGGCTACCATTTACATCTGTGTGCATGGGGATTAAAGTACAACAATCTTCCCCTATATAATCACATATTCCTTGGTCTCCAGCCATGCGGGATTCTAGCACGAACCTATGTTGTAGAACCATTAGTGAAGTTGCATGCAATTGTTCCTTTACCAAATCCAGGCCGTTTATTGTAAAGTTTATAAATCTTTGTTGATTATACCATAGGAGATTCACCCATCTACTATTTCGAGCTATGTACTGCGCATTGACAATAGTTCCCCAAATTGGCACCGCACCAGCCACTCTTCCGCTTTCTATCCAATCACTCCCTATGGCAACCTGGTCTTTAGGTACTCCATATGGGATCTGATCCCAAGAAATATATACCTCATCTGATTTCTTCCACTCATGTTTAGGGGGAGTACTTCTTTTAGCGCGGTTGGGTATCTCATTAGATGTTACATTTGTACTTATTAGGTTATTTACTAAAACTTGGGTTGTCCTGTCAGCATTACTGGTGCACAGATGCCTTCCACTGAGGGGGTAATGTGGCCTTTGTTGTGTCTCATTATGGCACATCAAAAATGTCACCTAAAGGGGACAGATCCTCGCCAGGCTCAGTATTTGATACTGAGATACATGAGGTTGGAACTCATAGATGACATGTCCCCCATCTGGGTACTACTTGTTCACAGCGTATGGTGGCATTAGGACTGCGTTTACGACAAAACTTAATGTGGTAGGTGAGGTTCCCTTCTGCTGTTGGTGGGTACCATGTCCTATTACTACATGTAACCAGTCTATCCGTTGTCCACATCTGTCTAGAAGGATCGTAGTCACTGTTTTCCAGTTCTTTCCCTTGGGCTATACAAAAGCGGAAAAAATCAGTTCAGCGGTTTTTGTACTACTGGTGGAAGAGAACGTGCTCATTACATCATTTATTGAGGAGTTCAGCGCTCTGGGGCATATCGTGTGGTCTTTTGATAATGATGCAAGACCTCCGGCCATCTGCATGGCACAGTGGGCAAAGCACTCCGTTACATCTGGGCAGTCGCCTATTTTACTTCCGGGAATAATCTGAAGGGCTGGTAATTTTTTAGCATTATAGCAGGCTATACAATCATCTTTAGGGCGCTTTTTGGCTTTGAACATTGCCTGGACAGAGTACTGAATCCATTGTTGGAACTAAAATTTCTTCAGACATTACATAATCATATCCTTTGACTTGCACATGCATTAGTGATAAATTTTCTCCATCATTATTATTGATTACCCCTTGGTTAGTAGCTAGTGTTTACCATTGCTGAGTGCACATGTTTGTGTGTGACGCATTAAATGTGTGTGTGCACTGTTAGTATTAATAAACATAAGAGTCCCCCTTGTTAACCCACAAAGGGTTAACACAACAAGAAAGTTAATCAAAGTCTGAAGAAGGCGGCATACGAAACACGCCCAGACGGTGATGGGGTGGAAGGGACAGAATGGATCAACGGCCCACTTGCGTGTGGAGGAGGAAGAAGGAAAGGGAGGGGATTCGAGGGAAAGGTGCTGCTTCCATTCCTGTCACCCAGCGAGCATTCGGCATTCACAGAATGTGATGTTTCAAATTATAAACTTGTGGCTACTTTTCACCTGTTGAAAATATAGTCTGTGGCAACGGTTGGGATCTGGTAATCCCAGTTCCGCTCGAGCTGTGCCGGGGAAACCTCCTCCTGCTGGGGTCCTCGAACCTGTGGGAGAGGCATTGGTCGACCTGTAAGCATTTCATGAGGGGTAAGATGGGTTATGGTTAGTTTGAGAACGCATTGCCATTAATGCAACAGGCAAGGCGTCCACCCAAGTCAAACGGTTGTTGCTGTTCAGCTATTATCGGTTCCGGTACCAATACCGATACCTTCACTTCGATACCGGTTCCTGAACGATACTTTTTTCGATACCAGTTTTATAATATCAATTCGAAATAAAAGAAAATTACACAACATAAAGAAGTACAAATCTTGAGTTTTTTATTTTAAGCTCTGATTTTTCCATTTACATTTTTCCTCTTACAGCATCCAAAAAATCTGTGTCTAATATTCACTGTTACATTGTGAGAACCTTTTACTTAGCAGCTTTCCTCTTTAGACCTCCTTTCTGACAAACATGCCCATTGAATGGGATCTTACTGGACAAAGCACCGCTGGTGGCTGTAGGTCTGAGCTGCTCCGACAGAAATGTTGGAAGGCAGGATGAACTGACTGCACTGATTAAGTTTTCAGGTGGATTTTCCCAATTTAAAACATAATAAAACTACTTTATTCCCACTGATCACAGCAAATATAGCTCAAAGGCAAATAAAGGATAGAGTAGCTCCAACCCAACGCGCATCGTAGACACACCTTTTCGATCAAGGGCAGCAAAAGCATAGCAGAGCTGCTTTCAGTCGCAGCGGTGGTGAGCTGTACAAGCAGCAAAAAGGAAGCAGTAGATCGCATGATTTTGCTGCTCTTGCAGCGCCCAGTTTGAAAGCAGCATGATTCACTCCGCTCTGGTTTTGGTCCTGCCCACGGGTTGCTGAGAGGAGTAGGATGGTCGCCAGCTGGCTGCGGTCCGCTTCTTCTTGCAGTCAAACACCGAAGCAACTTTCTGCTCTAACAATGATTTCCTTTTTGTAATCTATGTATTGCATTGGCGCAATATTGGCATCGGCCCTACCAAAGTGAAGCCACACTCTTGACCTGGGGCGCATTTTGAAGGGGTTCTGACGTGACGCCGCGAACCAGTGGCACAACAGATGTACATGAACCCCTGGCTGTATGCGGACCACCTGTGTATTTTTCCTGGATGACGCCAATCACGCTAAGCCATTACAGCCAATCACCGTAATTCCGGTACCGGGCGACGCAGGTGCTGTTCTAGCTACTCTGTAGAACTCAAGCATTTTCTGTCGGTACTCATAAAAGAACCTAAGTTCGGTATCTAGCCCCCTAGTCTTGGTTGAGTTCCAAGAGATGCTTAGGCACTTGTTGGGTTCCTGTTGCCTTCACCCCCATGCAATCTTTTCCCACCCACCCCAAACCATCTTGACTGGGTTAAGGTATGGTGATTGTGGAGTGCCAGGTCATCTGGCACAGCACCATTTCACTCTCCTTCTTGGTCAAATATCCCCTTAGCACAGCCTGGAGGTGTGTTTGGGGTCATTGTCCTGTCTAAAAATAAATTATGGTCCAACTAAACGCAAACCAGAAGGAATAGCATGCCATTGTAAGATGGTGTGCTAGATATGCTGGTTAAGTATGCCTTCAATTTTGTATAATTCTCCAGCAGTGTCACCAGCAAAGCACCCCCACACCATCACACCTCCTCCTCCATGCTTCACGGTGGGAACCAGGCATGTAGAGTCCATCTGTTCACCTTTTCTGGATCCCACAAAGATACAATGGTTGGGAACCAAAGATCTGGGGTATTGACACACATCAGACCAAAGCACAGATTTCCACTGGCTCTAATGTCCATTCCCTTTGTATTCCTTTTAGCCTAAGCAAATCTCTCTTCTGCTTCTTGCCTGTCCTTAGTAGTGGTTTCCTCGCATGCTAGCTTACCACCAATTCGCCTTATCCACACTGCTCCCCTCTTAACAGTTGTCCTAGAAATGTGTATTTCCTGCTAGAACCCTGTGTGGCATTGACCTGGTCTCTAATTTGAGCTGCTGTAAACGTGTGACTTTTGAGGCTGGTGACTCAGATAAACTTATCATCCGCACCAGAGGTGACTCTTGGTCTTCCTTCCCTGGGGCGGCCCTTATGTGAGCCAGTTTCTTTTGCGACTGCTCTTGGGGACACTTTCAAAGTTTTGCCAATTTTTCGGACTGACCGACTGACCTTAATTTCTTTAAGTAATGATGGCCACTCGTTTTTCACGTCACTCTTCACTTAGCTACTTTTTCTTGCTATAATAACAATTCTAACTGTCTATTCAGTAGGAATATCAGCTGTGTATCCACTTTACTTCTTCACAACACAACTAATGGTCCTAACCTCATTTATAAGGCAAGAAATCCCACTCATTAAACCTGTGCGTTTACTAAGTGGACACCTGTGAAGACAAAGCAAAAGGTGGCTACTTTGAAGAACCTAAAATATAAACAAATAGTGTAAACCACCTTTTATCTTTTTCTTTTGTTGCTATGTACCCCGCCAATGTGCTAATCATAGCTTGATGCCTTCAGTGTGGACTCCACAATTTTCAGGTCATGAAAATAAAGGAAACTCTTTGGATGAAAAGGTGTGTCCAGACTTGATCTATATATATATATATATATATATATATATATATATATATATATATATATATATATATATATATATATATATATATATATATATATATATAAATGATATTTTCACTGCACTATAAGGCGACCGCATTGTGTTGTGCGACTCTCAGTTATGTCCCATTTCTGTGTTTAACACACACATATAAGCAACTTAATTTCCAGTGAAGCCTTTTACACATGTACATGTCCTCTCACGCCCTAAATAATTTATCAAGCAAGATTTAAAAATACAGCGGGGCAAAACTGAGTATGATTGTGCTTTATTCAAGTATTTATAACAAAGTATTAATCAAAACCTGCGAGCTGGCCGTGAGACACCTTCGACACCAGGATCTAATCCTAAATTAATAAAAATTGGCTGTTTACTCCGTGGGGTGTCTTTGCATCAATACTGCACACACATGCATACCCCTTGTGCCAGCCACATAGAGATGGGATGGTTTGCCATAATCTGATTGGCCAGAGCAGGAGCAGTTTGAGATCTTGCTTCAGCAGCTGAACGCACCCTTTGCCCTTCATATCTGTCCATTGTAATTGAGCCGACTGGTGTCCTTGACCCGCGTTTTAATCATTGCTCGTGGATGAACTGATGCAATAATCACACACCCACAGTCTGCTGTAACCCCGCCATGCCAAAAAGACTTATTCTACCCAACAGTCTGAGGTTTGGGGTATTTGGGTTATGGCTTAGTTGGGATGAAAAACACCTCTTTGTCCCCACTGAAGTTGCCTTCCGACGATACCCACCGTTTGCTGGCAGAATTGCAATTTTGTTTACTTAAAATGTCCTCCTTCTGCCAAAACAGAACACTGTAATGGAGTCTATCACACTGCTATTTAGAAACAGAACAAATCAGAATATCATCAACATACATCAAACATTGTAGATGGTATGTCAAGGTGATTTAAGCTCATTTGCCAGTACACGCATTGAAAATTGATGTCAGTGTACAAAACCCTGTGGTAATCGCGAATATGTATATTGCCGGCCTTGCACGTAAATGCAAATAAATACAGGGCCATCTGGATGGACGCGCACACTGAAGAATGCTGAACACAGATCAATCACAGTAAACCATTTGGTACCTGGAGGTATATTACTCAGTAGTGTGTGTGGGTCGGGTACTACTGGTATTTCTTCATCTACAATAGCATTAATCAATCTTTGATCATGGACTACAATCTATAGTCATTACTGTTGGGCTTTCTGATGGGAAAAATTAAATGTTACAGGGGCTTACAGCGGTTTAAGAACCTCACCTTTTTTCAATCCTGTAATGATAGGCTGTATTCCTTCTACTGCCCCGCTTAAGTGGGTACTGTCTTTGGAAGGGCACCTTAGCATTTGGTTTAATGGTGAATTTGATGGGGAATATGTTTTACTAATCCTGTGTCTGTCTTACTTTTAGACCATATCTGCTTCTGGGATTGTTCTAATAGGATCTTCATGAAGCAAAACTGCCATTTTTCCATCTGAGCAGCAGCTGCTGGCGGCACGCCAGATGCTTAAACGACCTCGTGACGCGGTTGCACCAAAACGCTGGGCTATGACCTTTTGTTGCACCTATACGCTGCCAACCATTGACTTTGTATGTAAACCGCTGCTTGCTGCACCTGCTGGTCCGTTCACACCGATGTCGAAGCGTTGAACAATAGCACAGCTGCTAATTTGTTTCCATGTTTCACATCAGCTGTGAGATGGGCACCTATTATTATATACATATTAACAGCGATGGTGATGAGTGAAAAAAACACCTGGTCTCCTTACATTCGTAGCCACTCTTTTTCATCATCTCCTCAATGAGGTGGTCTCAAAAGTCGCAGTTACAACACACATAAGACGCACCGCACCATAGGGCGCACCGCACATTTTGAGGAAAAAAGACGTTTAAGTGCGCCTTATAGTCGTGAAAATACGGTACACAGTTTTAAAGTGACCATTGCGTTTAGTTTAATCCCTCCTGATATTCAGGTTGGATATTGTGGGACTCATGTTTGAGAGGATCAGCAAAGTACCTATTAATAGAATTATGTTGCTTCAAAATAAATTCCATTAGGGGTACATTTAATTTTTGCATTGAGGCTGGCGCAACACATCTCTACCAACAGATTTATAGATTATTATCTTCACAAATTAAAGTAGTGTAAGAATTGCACTTCACAGTCTTTTCACCCTATGATCGCCGGAACAGCAGATCGCCGTTATCATTTTGGGTCTTCCCAGAGAAACCTACTGTTCAAATCTTTGATGCTGAGAGAGGCAGGCCAATCCACTTTTTCCTATACAGGAGTAGGCCGCTCCTGTATCAATCATAAAGCGATGATGGCTGTACATCAATGGTAGGTTCTGTTTGTGGACGTTGGGTTAATACAGGTAGAATGGCCTCTCCATCAGGTTTCTCTGGGCACCCCTATAGCCAGTACGTGTCTTGTCCCATTCCATAGGTGGCTGGTCCAGCAGTAGGGGGCTGGGGTCCCATCCATGGGTTAGTGGGGCAGTCTCTTTGCATGTGTCCAACCTGTCCACATCCCCAGCATTGCATTCTCACTCGCTGTTGTCCCATGTCTGGACCTGCCTGTGGCATCTGCTGGTATTGGCCTTGAGGGGGCCTTCTTGGGGCTCCTTGTGGGCCCCTCCATCTTCCCCGCATGGGTGGCCCCCCTCGTCCCCTTCCGAATGTTGCTTGTTGGGGACCTCCTCCTTGGTTTAGATGCACATGAATAGGAGGGACTGGTTGAGGTTGGGTCTGCTGTGGCAGGGCACCTCCCACAGGTGGCGCTGCTGGATACTGCATCTGCTGTGTGGGTGGAGGAATAACAGGAGACACTACTGGTGCTTGTACCACTGCCTCCCCTGTTGGTGCTCCCTCGGTTGGGGGTGTGGCCACCACAGTCAGTGCAGCTTGATGCTTGGGCTTCTCTTTCTCTTTCTTTGCTTTGGACAATTCCCCAATCTGCAGCTGGGTTAGCTTGGTGGCCAGCATCTTGCTCTGGTCCTCAAAGGCCCGTTTCTCGGCCCGATGCATGTTTACATAGTGAATAACATGCTCAGAGAACAGAGGCCAGTCCATCTTCATGAGCCCCACAACTCCGTCCAGTTTGGCTTGCACTTCTTTGGGCATGGCCTCTCTGATGTAGGTTCTGAATAGAGGGCCAGATGTTTTCAGTTCATTCCCATCACTTCCAGTCTCTGTTTTCCATTTCTGTTGGAACCTGTGCAGAAACTGGGCGGGGCTTTCATCATCCTTTAGGCATTCTTGTCTCAGCTTAGTTGGATCACTGCAGGTGGGGTATTTGTTCCTTAAGGCTGCCCACACCTTGGGTCT
>JAGKQL010002624.1:0-18807 GCA_018398635.1 Cyprinodon brontotheroides | reverse complement strand
GGAAAGTTACTTGATAAATAAAGCAGCGACGCTACGGTCAAGCTACTTGAAAATGTAGTTAAACTAATAGCTTCGCTACATGTAGCGGCGCTACTGCCCATCACTGGCTTTAAGCCAGAGTTTACACGGGTTGTGCAGCAGGACGATCACTGAGTGCACACAGCAAGTCTGAGTGGCTGAAAAACAGTTTTAAGGGTGGCCTTCAGCACAAATTTTAATCCATTTGGGATGGTGCAGTGGGACTATGACATGAAATCTATGCAGCATAGCTGGATTTAAAATAATTCTGCAAATAAGTTTGGACAATAGTTCCTCAAGCATAAAATACATATGTTTAGGGGGAGTCATTTTACACATGGGGCATGATTAATATGTGTTAAATGTTCAGGTCATGCATGCTTTTCTTGGTCTGAAACATTTAATAAAGGGGAAATTTGAGAGAGAAAATACTTGATAATGGCACAAACTAAAGCTGGAACTCCCTTTATTATCACCAAAAAAACAAAACAAAAAAAGCAGACGAGTTAATTAGAGAAAGTACAATTTTTATTATCAGCTTGTAAAAACCTAAAGATTAAAAAAAGATCAACGAAACCATAGTCTTGTTTTGTTTTTGGACATCCACACAAAATCAACATACTTTAAAAAGTTTCTAGTCACAATCTTAAATAGTCTGTATAGCAAAGTTCTGCAATTTAGAATGATGCCTGTTTTCTCTACCAATCTCCATATTAATCCTCTACAAAAAAAAAAAAAAAAAAAAAACATTCAGTAAGGAGAAGTAGGAAAAAGTTTCTCTATTTCACAAAAGTATTTTCGGTCTGGGATTATTTAAGCATTTCCGATTCGGATTCCTCTTTGAGGTGTTGAGAATGAAACAGTGTCCAGCTTGAAAGAGCTCCTGTGTGTCGCTGAATGTTTGCATTGATGACTGAAAGACATCTTCCGCCTCCATTTATCTATTTACTACATAGTGTTGAATTCATGTTAGTTCAAAAACATTTAAATTAGTGGAAAAAATTGCAGGGGGGGAATATAAAAAAAAAAAAGTCTAATCACCCAAAAATTTAGCGAACCCCATGCAGTACTTCTGTGGACCCCCTAGGGGCCACGGACCCCCTGTTGAAGACCTCTGATTTAGAGTTTAAAATATATTTTAAACTTCCAGTTCTAGAGCATACTGCTGATTATTAGGAGTGCAAAACTATTTCTCACAAACAAACAATGCTTTCACGAAAAAAACCTTTGGTCATTCTGACACCTTAGACACAATCATACAAGGAGTGAGCTAGTGACTGCCACAGCCCGAGCACTCTTTAAAAAAGAAAATCATTCAATTAATGTCAGTCAGTCAACTATACAAGCAAAGATTATATTTTCCCTTCAGTTAGTTATTGATTTTCTCTAAAATAAAAAAAGTGGTATATATCCCATCACCAATTAGTTCCCACAAACTAAAGAGAGCATGGGGCTCTAAAAAAGTTTTCAAAAATGATATACATTTCTTCTCGCTGAAACTCATTTCTAAGAAAAACTTTCATTTGATTGTAAGCATAACTTAAGTTATCTGAGCAGATTTTTTTTCAACTATCCTAAAAATAAAGGTATAGCTTTGGACTACTCTGCATATGGAAGACTATGAAGATATAACGGAATTTGCAGAAAACATCTGAAAACTTCAAAGTTAAAATGGTCAGTGTCATTAAAAAAAACACACCCTAAAATGGAACAAATCCACCACTAAAACCATTATACCATATCTAACAGCATGACTGGATTTAGACTAGTAATATCATATTACTTAATTTAGTAGAAACTTTTTATTTTAGGACACAGATGTTCCATCAACTTTTTCAAATCTAAATCCCCATAACCTGTCAGTAAATTATTAAATCACTGGGATGGGCTGTCAACAACTTTATAGGTTTGCTCAGATAAGACCTGTACTTCAGCATAATTCTGAGCAGTATGGAAAACATTATCCAGTCATAAATGTATAATATAAAATGACACAGCTGGAGATGTGTAGCAAATTTTTAAAAAGTACTTTTGTCTTTCAAATATAGTTATGCTATAATCTAACTTTAATGAACTCACATCTGGATCAAACAATGGGTTATAAGAGAGGTTCCTGTGGAACATAATTCTGCTGTGTCAGAGCAGGAACCAAACAAATACAAACATGCATATCATTATCCTGTAGGGACTGGATTTAGACTGGACACGTCTGCTGCAAAAGAGGGAACTACGGTCAAAGGCCAACACTGATGTAATATGCAAAATATTAGATGTTTCAGAAAACCAACCCCCTGTATTGCAGTAAGGAAAAAGAATGTGACCAGAATGGAGGAGCTAGATGAGGTTAAAAGGTGGGAAATTGTGGAAGAACTGTCCCAGCAGAACCCAATAAACCTACAACCAGAACCACAAAGAATAAAATATAATTAGTCGTTAAATCGGACTACACCTAAATAAAACTGAGAAACTGTTACAAGGCCTAAATATTGATGTTTACAGCCACTTTCCATCCAGTATGACTGAATTTCAGCTATTTATCTGGAGGAATTAAACCAAATTTACACATGTAAATGCATGGTCCAGAAACTCTCGAAGCTATAATCTCAGAAAAAAAAAACATCCATCAAATATATAACTAAGAGAATATGGATAACATATTTAGGCAATCCTACCGCTTAAGAATCCTGTTGATTGTTTGCTTATACCCAGACTAGACAAAGCTTCTCAGATGACAAAACGAGTACCTAGTCAGTATAAAGTGGTGGTGGGGGAAAAATAAGGCATATCTGTGTGACAATTAATGTCTGATGGGTAACAACGGTTCAAAAACATTTAAAAGCTACTGGAAAGAAAGGTGGATCCAACTCCTGCAACCTCTAGGAATTGAGAAGAGTGATATGCAAAACTGTTTTGAATATCTAGATGTCATCTTAGCGCACTTAAACAGGCATTTAGTCTCTTAGTTATCTTAAAACTTTTCTCCTCACAGTGGTCTTGACTTCATTGAATAGTACTACAGCTTATTGTGAAATCTCAGCTGTTTGGCTGACCAATGTCCACAGTAACGTTCACATAGAGAGGAGGCCTCTCAACTGATAAAGTCTTATAAGAGCAGCTGTTGAGTCCATCACTCCTCCACATCTTCAAGGTTTGTCCTAACAGCCGCATCCTAGAAAGAAAGTAAGAAATATGGAACATGAATAACAAGGTCACCTTATGTCAACTGATTGAACAGGCTGGAAGTAAAAGAAAACAAAAATCCTCAAACCCAGCATTTATTTGCTTTAATTGTTTCAACTGAACTTTCTCACCACAATGTGAATCCCAGCCGTGTTTGGAAGCGACCAAGACCACCTCATAAAAAGGTATTGGTCCGGCTGCTAGATGCTGATCAGGGTTCACTTAAGGGTATTCACACTAGAGCTGAAACAATTAGTTGGCTTAATCGAGATTAATCGATTATTTAAATAATAGTCAAGTAATTTAGGAATCGATTAATCGTTCACTGGAGTACAGACCCTAATACCGTACATGCCCTAAGCTGAAAGAGCAACCCACTTAGGGCAGTAATTGCACCAGAATTGTAAAAAATTATATATAGTTTAAATTAAAGATGAGCAAACAAAACTCAATGAAGTAAATAACCACAGAAACACACTGACCTGTCTTTGTTAATCTGATTTCCAGTGTCTCGTTTGTGAAACACCATGGTGTAGCGCGCTACATCTGCCGGGGGGCGCACAATCGTCATTTTTTGCTGTTCAACCCTGTAAATCAGACCAGGAGGAATGGAAGAAGAAGTCTTATTCGTCTGTTTCATATGTAACAGCAAACGTATTGTATTATATTTCTCACCTGACCCTAAGGTCATCATCTTCTCCACCCCATCCCCAGTAGTTGTTTGAGAAACCATTTACTTTAAAAAACTGGTCTTTGGTCATGGCAGTGACTCCACCAAAGTAGCCTTTGTAGCGCAGCCTGTGGAGAAAAACAAAGAGTAGAAACAGAATTAAATTAAATTATTCACCAAAAAAGAATGTAAGCAGTCACACAAAATTTATTCATTTTTTTTTTCCATTTTGAGAATATTCACAAGCTCCTGAGCCTTACCTCCGCTATGTAATATTTGAGAAATGCACCTTAACAGTGCTTTTCAGATATGACTGACAGAGGTACAAAAGACAAAGGGATTCCCAAACTCAGCTGAAGTTAGTTTCATTTTAGATATTCCAAACTTGACAAAGACCATCATCAGCGCTGCTGTCTGGCCTCTCTGGCACACTTTGTATTGTCCAATTTTAAAATATTTGACATTTTACATGATTTCTTTAGATAAATATTCATGACCTAATTCAGCAGCTTGGAGGTCATGTGACTGACAAAAGTAATGTCCAATCAATACATGAGAATGGAAAGTGCCACACTTGCTTCTATCCAGTTTAAATGCATTTTCAATTCTTAATGATCTTTTATAATGAACGTCATGATTTTTGTTGAATTTCCCATTTAATATATAATCATAAATAAAAAATGTTATAAAATTGGACAAAAGGACTTCACTTTTAGTTTACAATCTAATATAATGATATGATACTATTTTTCTGTCACTGGATCATAATACATGAAAGATAATATTATTAGTTACTAACTTTTCTAAATATCAAAAAAAACAAAAAACCTGAAAGTTGAAAAACTCTAAATGTATCAGTCTCTGTATCAAACTAACCATATCAATGCAGTTTTTTTTTTTTTTTCACAGTGTTTTTCTCCGAATGGAAATAGAATTGTCATGACAGCTGTACAAAACTAACTTTCTTTTTGTATACAGTCTGTGTATACAAAATTACAATAAAGTTTGTCTAAGTCTAGTAGTTTCTCCATAGTGTTTGTCTCAGAAATTGACAGTCCTCAGTGGATCCCCTTGTGGAGAAGAGAGTATAGGCTGGGGAGCTTACTGACATCAGTTTTTTCTGGATGATATTGCAATAAAAAACATGAAAATGTAAAAATCACTTAGGGAAGAAAGTCTATCAAATGTGTATGCATGAGTCTGTGATCTTGTGAACAGCTCTTTTACAGTCTGTCCACATCAATCCAAAAGATATGACACTATGTTTATTTACATGACTATAATTGTTCTTGAAATCTACCAAAGCTCACTGGATACATATACACTTTAATGTGCGGAGCAAGAAAACTAGCAAGGACCAGACTTAAACAGCGACATGAAATGAGCATGTCACAAGGCTGGCATGTGGGTCAACCAATAGATCATCCCCCAAGAACTCGGATCGTCCACCATAACTTTAAGACTGTAATTCATATACGTACTTGTATCCTGTAGCATTGCGGCCAACTACCAGGTGTTTGGGCTGCTGGTCACAGATGTATAAATTGTGATCATTCTCAGGGACCAGATCAACATCATGGAAGATGAAGCATCCCCAGCTAAAGTCCTTAATTGCCTCCAAATATCCAACATTAAGTAACTTTGCTCGGTTGAAGGTCGCATCACCAGCCTTCAATAAAACACAAAGGAAAAAGGGAAAGAATTAAAACACTAGATTTTCTATTTACTTTAAAGAAGATTTAACATCAAATTTCTGTCCAATCTTTATCTTTTATTACAGTCATATATGGATATACAAAAAAAAAAGTGGGAATCTTTTCTTTAAATAACCATGATTCAAACCTACAGTGGGTACTTTCATATACACATGTGGACATAATTGTTACCACCCCTCATTTAATAAAAGAAAAACCCACAATTGTTAGAGAAAAAAAAAGAATCTGACAAAAATAATACATTTAAAAAAGTCTATAAAAATTAACAATTTAAGCATTGCTTTTGAACTATGAATATTTAGAAACAAATTTACAAATTAAGAAACAGACCAGGACAAAAATGATGGTCCCTAGAAAAGACTGAAAGTAATATGACTAAGGGATCACAGGTGTTCTATAGAGCTACAGTCATAAAGCCTCTTTCCCACTGAAATTAGCAGGTTAATGTGTGTTTTTCAAACATGGGTTGACCTGCTTTTTGTTACCTTCCCATTGGGAAGTCCTAACCCCTCGCTGGCTTTATGTTTGGTGACAACATCACAATGGGTTAGCGTTGATGATGTCACCAGTGCGACAGAAATCAGGAGAGTAAACAATGGAGAGCGAAATGTAAGGAAGCCAGGGCATAGTCAGTGTACTTTGTTTTGCTCTTTTATCTGTCCGAATCTCTCTCATCAGTGCTGCGCTGGATTTAAACTTTAGATAGATCCATATTTCAGGTATGGATTAAGTGGGTGCCATCATCCTCCAACTACTTAGTCTTCTTCTTTATTTTTTTAACAAGGAACTAAGGTCCAGTTACAGATTATATGACTTGTGTGATGCGAAAGAAGTGTTGTGCAATTTGATGGTTAATAGAAATGCACCTAATGTGTTGTTTTATGATATGGTGTATAACACACTTGGCAAAGACCAGAAGAAGTGAAGGAATTTTTATATCTAAAGTAGGCTTGTCCCGATCCGATCCACGTATCGGATCGGGACGCCGATAAGTTGGCAAAAAATGCGACGAAGTGTATGTAAAATGCGTCGATCCAGTTCTATCCAGTTAAAAAAAAATCTGGTCCCAGATTTTCCAGCAGTTTCTCACATTGAAACGCATCCGAATTATTTTTGCCAGTGTTGTTTTGCATTTTTTATTAAAACTTACAGTACTAGACTGTAAACACCGCCTCACTGCAACACTGTGCAATTTCAGATTGTTATTCGTAATTTTGTCCAGTTTGTGTTTATCTCTTAATGAACAGGTAAGTTTGTTGTTACCAATCATTGTGTTTTATTCAATCTCACCTAATTTAGCTGGCTAGATGTTATCAAGAGTACTAAAACCCTCTTCAACATGAGTCTTACAACCAAGGCTAAATACTTTAACTTAAACTTAAATACATGCTCGGATAGGATGGTATCGGCCAGTATCGGTATCGGATCGGAAGTCCAAAAACAATATCGGTATCGGATCGGAAGTGCAAAAACCTGGATCGGGACATCTCTAATCTAAAGTAGGGATGCACAATATTGGGATTTTGGCCGATATCCGATATGCCGATATTTTAAAACTCATGTAGCCGATAACCGATATCGATACTGATGTTAAAGCTGGACAAAAATAAGTAGTCATTGAAAATAGCAGTTTTGTTATCCATTTCTGACACTTTGAAAAATAATATACTCAAATATATTTTCATATGCTGATATCAAAGTGATTTTTAAAAATGCGGTATTGATCTATTTTACTAACAAAATCTCACAAGAATTTGCAAAATAACACGAGAGTTTGTAACAGAACGATGACATTTCACGAGATTTTGAAAGTAAAATAGATCGATACCGCGTCAATATATCAACATATAAAAATATGGCAAAATTTTGTGAATTTTCGGGGGATTTCGTAGCATAACGATGACATATAGCAATATTTCATTAGTAAAAGAGATTGATATGGTGTTTATAAATGGCAATATATCAGCAAATGAAGATTTTGTGATATTTTAATGTATCAATATTTTTTCCCTCGTCTTTAGAAGTTTTTAAGTCTGTAAAAAATAAGTTTTTGAGGAAGAAGAAGAAGAAGTATTTCTTTTATTTTTTTTAGACTTTAGAAACTCAGAAGCTGATCAAATATCGGGTTAAATATTGGTGGGGTGGCCGATGTCCGATATTCAGTTTTAAGGCCGATACCGATAGGGAACTGATTATATCGTGCATCCCTAATCTAAAGGATTTTTTATATCTAAACATGTTAATGGTAAAGACTATACAATCTCCACGCAGCTTGATGTTTCTGTGACAACAGCTGCACATATTATTCAGAATGTTTAGACCTATGGGACTGTAGCAAATGCCCTGCAGGACGAAAATTGATGACAAAACAAAGAGGTGGATAATATGAATGGAAACAATAGAGCCCAGACATATGCTGGTGAAGATTCGCAGTCATCCAGGTTATAGTCATTCCATAAAAGTAAAAAAAAAAAAAAAAAACTACTGGACTTTGTTTACAAGCTTGATGACGTTTCGCTTCCCATCCACGAAGCATTTTTAATTCAAAATGTCAGAAATGGCGTTGAGTTTGAGGCTTTATAGACTGGACCAAAAACAAAGCCTTGTTTTGGCTTTGTCTAACCCAAAACAAGGCTTTGTTTTTGGTCCACTCTATACACTTGGAAACAACAATGTTTTGATTTTTTGGAGAGCCCAGACAAACTTCTTAAGAGATTAAAGGTGAACTTCAAGCTCAAGGAAGATCACTGTCAGATCGCACCATTCAATGCTGACTGAGCCAAAGTGGACTTAATGGGAAATAACCAAGGAGGACAAAATTGTTGGAAGCAAGTTCTAGAAAAGCCCCTGGAAGAATGTCCTGTGGACAGATGAGACAAAAATCGAACTTTATGCCAAGCCACAGTAGCTCTATGTTCACAGATAGAAAAAAAGAAGCTATTATTCTGTTAAAGCACAGTAAAAAAAAGCTATTTCTGACTTTTTTTATTTGTTTCTTTTCACAGAACTTTATTCATTATTACTTTCCAGATTACTCCAATTCAGGTAATTTCTGTGACCACTGTGGATTTTTCTTTCATTAAAGAATAGGTAGCAACAATTTTGTCCACATATGTAAATCAAACATAGCAGAAATAAATATAAATTTAAGATGATCTAGATTCTTTTTGGGCTAGATTTAAAATTTAGCATCCAGATTTATAAACTGAAAAGAAAATATTTCCCTTCCATTTCTTTTTAAGACTTATTTCCATAAAACCACAAATTTATATATTTTTTTCAGGTTTTTTTTGTTTCCTGTCTCTCAACAGAGATCAAATTCATCCATGAGTTTAAGGAACAATACTCACTTTTAAACTGTTTGCTTATGGCGTGTCGACTGTACATATGGGCTTAAAGATAATTTGCCTTTGGGCAGGTGATGTTGACCTAGTTTTCTTCAACGTTTCCAAACTAAATATAAGCACTGAGTAAGAAGCATGCTTAGAAAGTGATCTGGTGGATTCCTACACATTTCTCCATTTTGAAAAAGTCATACTTTGGCAGTCTCAAAGATAGAAATGAGGAAAGGCAGTCAAGACAAAAGGAGGGAGGAAAAAAACTTGAGGATGGGAGAATGAACATAGAAGAAAGAGGAATGTAAAGGAGTGAGATTGAAAGGATGAGGACAAGAAAGTACAGGAACATAGAAGAAAAGTAGAAAAAGTATGGTAGAAGGGAGGAGGAATTAACATTTTGGTAGTCTGAGGAAAGTTTTTCCGCAACCATTTCTATTCAAAATGGTTTTTATTCTCAATAGTGACTAGCGCCTAGAAAATAGTGAATTCTAATTTATATATTATAAGATTTTATAAGACAATTCCAGTGTGGGGAAATTTAAAAAAGTAGGTCAAATGAGGATTCAAGGGAAATCATAATGTTATGAATAAAAATTATGCCTATAAATTTGGTTAAATCTGTGGTCATGAAATGGTACTCCATCGTCATGAAAGGGGTCATAGAATGCAAAACCACGTTTACATTGTCAGAGTTGAATAACAATTGTTCAGTGGGTGAAATGGACGTACAGAGAAGTTCAAACTCCATCGACACCTACTTTCTCTCCAAAGCCAAACTCCCACCATAAAACAGGCGAATCCAAACGAAGCCCCAAGTTGACGTAAACTCGCGGATGTTGCCTTCTTTGGTTCTGGCCCGTACTTTTGTTACACCCCACTTTAACAGACAGAGCAGCCCACTGGTTCACTGGCCCAAGAACATGAATAGATGTCGCTAAGATGCAAGATACCAGTTTGGCTGTTTAGTCTACAGTTGGGTTTATTTCTACAAGAATTACAAAGCAGGCAGTTTCTCTATTGAAAATGACCCAGGGCCATGGGCGTAAATGCAGCATTCCAGGCTGCATGGAGAAAGGGTAAATTTTTCAGTCTTCCCAAGGATCCTAAGACTCGACAGGCATGGATTATTTTTGTCTATCAGAAGATCTCTGCAAAGTTTGATGCTCAGCTGTTCATTTGCTCTAAGCATTTTACAGAAGACAGTTTTCCAAATCTTGGACAGTTCAAAGAAGGATTTGCTAAATATAGCAATGCTAACATATCTATGGTGACCAAATATGGGTTCCAGAAAAGGAGGACTCTTTGTTATTTTTTTGAGGGGGTGGGGGGTTGTGCAAAAAGTAGGACATGTCCGGGAAAAAGAGGAAGTCTGGTCTTCCTACCATATCACAATTTTGAAGTTTCAGTGAGTGAGTGCTTGTTGCTATGCTGCATCTTTGGTTAACAGCTTCGCTCATAAACCAACCAATCAGCGCACAGATTATCTAAATATTCATGAGCATACCATAAAAGGAATAAGACGTGTCGTTTCATTCTAGGGTTTTCAACCAGGCTTGCATTAGGGCTCATGCTGAGACCTTGAAGCAATTAGGAGGACTTTTAAGTGACAATCAAGGCCATCAGTGCAACAACAGACAAACCAACCCCCCCTGCAAACATGAACCAACTTCATATTAGAACTGAACCACCCGCAGAATTGTACCTGATGGATGACATAGATGGAGTAGTGTAGCTGCTGCCGTTGCAGGAATGGGTGCAGGTGATGTAGGAGATAGAGGAGGTGCTTCTCCCGCTGGCGATGTGGAATGAGGATGGCTACGCTGTGCTTTGCCTTACAATATGAGGGCTCATACTCTCCCTCAGTCACTTCTTTGTTTTCATTCTCTACATCCTTAAGAGTCAGTGAAGGTTTAAAGGACAGCTTCGAAGCTCCCACTGAAGACGAAAGGTTTGGAAAATTAGGTACCGTAGATAAAGTCTGGAAAGATATCTTCTCAATTTATGTAGATCAGACAAACTTACAACTATCAGGGAAACTTAGAAATCAAACTGGCAGTTTAACAGGTATGGAAACCCTTTTGGCAGCCATGTTTATACCACTTTGGTGTTAAAAAGCACTGACCAAAATAAATTGCAAAAACCCACGTAGTGAGGCAAAGATGTAATAGCATTTATCAAAATCACTAAGGAAGGTACTCACCTAACAGTGGAGATTCGTCTGGACACTCCTCTTTTTCTGCTGAAATATTTAAAGGACTGGTTTCTGCAGTCTGAGAGATTAATTTTTCCCTCAGTTTGTTTTCACTAACAATAGTTTGTGATGGAGCAAGGATAACATTAAAGGTTTTGTCAGTCTCCCCAGAAAAGGTGGTTATCCAAGCCAGCACCGACAACAAAAGACCAATCAGAACAAGATATTTGCCACGTCGTGAGACCTTTTTGACGGCTGTGCACAAACCCATGGCTCCGCCGACCTGATCGCAGTAGCAGAGAAAGTAGATTCCTTTATGCCTGGTTTAGGAGAATCCCATGCAGGAAAACACAGGGAGGGACACCGATGGTGAGAGCATCAGTGTTGAGTCGTCCCATGCTGGTGAACTTAATGAAGTCTTTACATATAAAGATTCAGTTAAAAAAAAAAAAGAAGGAAAATTCTCAGATCTGAAGTCAAACACAGGGACGCATCGACAACTGTAAAAAGATTAAAAGAAGAAGCAGGTTACTACATCAGAATGACTTAAAAAAATACCCCCTCAAAGGGGTATTTTTTCCCAAAAGAAATACAATTTAAAATGACAAAGTTATTGATATGTTAAAAATGCATTTCTATAAAAAAAAAAAAATTAACTCAGATCATCAACAACTTAAAGTAGAAGACAGATAAAATCAAAATAAAACAAGAAGTAAATTTTATCCAATAAAGAAAAAATATTCCCAATACAACCTGGCAGGAACTGCCATCAAACATTTGGATAGCTGGCAATGAGTGTGGTTTGGCATCACATCTCCATTTGATTTAAGTGGAGACTTTGATTAGGCCATTTCAAATCTGTTTTTATTTTTGACATGTCTAAAAATGGCTTTTAGACAGTTTTTAGTTAATGTCTAGACTGTATTTGAAATTCAGAAGTTAATTCTATCTAATATGGTTAAAGATTTAATCTCAGTTTTATTTATGAATTAATAGCTTTAGCAACCATAATTTATCTTTTATAACTAATCATGTTATTACATTTAGTTGTATGTACTGCCTTGCCATTTAAAGAAAAAATAAATTTCTCTGAAGAACTTTACATTTGTAAAATAAGATACAAAGTGCTACAGTTCGACTCTCGGCATGGATATCCAGGTGGACCCCTTAGGTGGCAGTCCTTAGTGCCAGTGTAGCCCACCCCTGTGTGCCGAGTGCGCAAACCATTGCAAACAAGGAAGAGCCATACCCCGGCTCGGACGTCGTCCGTGTTACCGGGCGCGGTCCGCTGTGGGCTTCGCCAGTTGGGAACCAGGGCAACTTGCAAGATGAGAGGTAACCGGGGCTACCGGGAACAAAAGATTACGTACATGGACTAGAGCAGAAAACTTGATACTGATGAAGTGCTACTATACAAGTGTCCCCAGCAGAGAGTTACATGCAGAGATTTCGCGGGATATATGGATGCTTCAAAAACATCCTACATCGACACTGACAAAGAAACAACTCCTAGCTCAGTGTTCTAACTTTCGCGAAAAGGCAGCTCCTATCACAACTAGAAATTGATGAGGTACAACTGACATGCTGCGGGTCAACAAGGGGGAGTCAGGACAAAAGGTCAGCAGGGAGATTTCATCATCATCCCAACACTCAGAGATTGGGCCCCAAGCTCCAATAACAACAACAAGCCCACTAAGCGTAAGGGCGGCTGACCTACAACTGCAGATCATAACCAAGCTGGACCAAGACTGCCAAGGCTGAGTGACAGAGTACCCTCTGAAAGTCTTCTAGAAGATTTAATGTCTAACCCTGACAGGGTTTCCTGTCCAAACAATTTTTAAAATCTCACCCCAAGGTTTGGTGAAAAGCTGGCAGCCCTGCAATAATTATATCAGAATTGTTAAAAAAAAAAATAAAAATATCCAGAACTCCTCAATTGGAAACAATTCAGTTTCACTCGGTTTAATTTAGTAAAAAATATTATTTAAGGAAACTTTGGCTATCCGATTATTTATCGAAAAATAATTGACAGATTAATCAATTGCAAAATAATATTTAGTTGCAGCCCTAGATCCATGGATTATTATTCCTTATATTTACTCTTACTAGAAAAAAAGACATTTATCACTGTATTTTTTTCTCTTCTGCGCTATCAGCAAAAAAAAAAAAAAAAAAAAATCAACATTTCAATGTACAATATGATTACAAGATATTTAAAAAATCGACTTTCTTCTTTTATCTGATGGCACTCATCCGTATCAAACAGAAACATTAAGAAAAGAAACACGAGTTGATTATATATTTACCTATGTAGTTACTATAGCAACTAGCCAACATAGTTTCAAAGTTAGTTAAACAATCCTGCTAGACAGGATTTTAGAGGTTATCAATTCTAAAGATAGACTTTATAAATATAATAATAAGCAAAAACTCTTAGTATTTATGTGTTTCGGATGCATCAAAAAGTATTTGATAGGGTAAAGCACAGAAAACTATTCACAAACTGACACAAAAAAGGAGTACCAGAGTATATTGTTCATTTTTTTTGAAGAACTGGTATACTCAGCAAACACTGCAGATTAAAATGGGAATGTCTCGCTCCATTCAAAAATTAGTCTCTTTAACTTGTATCTGGATGAACTGTCACAATGTTGAGAGTTTGTCACACTGGTTGGCGGGTTGGTGACTTGGTACTTAATCACCTGATGCATGCAGATATTTATTTATAGATTATTTTAGCCCCAGTACTGCTGGGTTATAGCAACCACGTCGCGCGACTTTCATCTGGTTTGGTCTCGCCGCCCAGAAGGGCGCCGTGAACGCCAAGAGGCGCGCTTTTCAGGAAAATCCTATACACTACTGTTTTCTTGCTCTAAAAACATTCTAAATGACTTCTCGCTTCGGTGCAAATTATGGACGCTACCCACCAGGACACTTGGAATACATTGGACGAGCAGTATGGAGGAATATTGACACGCTATTTGTGGACCTTTTATGGACCTTTCTGTCCCCCGTCACCATAGACCTCCATTATTTGAATGTCAGCAGGTGCAGCAAGAAAACCCTCCCAGGATCTCCAGATGCATTTGAGATATCAAAAAGTACCTGTGAGTGTTGTTCAGCATGGGGGTGAGTAGAAAATGAAGGCTAATCATGTTTTGGGTGTACTATTCCTTTAACATCTGCTCTCAATATGGTGGTCTGGAACACGACATAAAAGTACAATCCATCCAAATGTGATCATGATCTGTAGGAGTAAGGAAGATAAATCTACTGAATTTCCAGATTGTCTGCTATCAAATACTGTGCTGAGTGTTACAAACAAAAACTAATATCTTGGGCATATCATCACAGAAAAATCTGTCAGACGATGATGATATCTGTAGACAGTGTAGATTGTTGTATGCTCGCTAAAACCCTTGCTCGTAAATCTGGTGCATGTACTGATAAAAGTCAAAGTGGGAACTGTTTAATTTATATTTTACCCTCTCTGTACAATGCCTCACCTGTGGACTACATATAGAAAAAATCAACTCCAAAGGCTGCAGGTGGCCTATAATGATGCTATGCGGGTACTTTGAACGCCCAAAAATGGTCAGTGCAAGTGAGATGTTTGTCACAGCAAGAGTCAATATTCTACAAGCAGTTTTTTACGAAACTTAATGTATAACTTTATTTGCAGGTTAAATGCATCTGGAAACGATATTATTTTGTCACTTACTGATACAACACGTAATACAATCCGATATCAGTCAAACTGTGGAGAAACTGGTATTGTTGTCTATAATGGTACTTGTTTGTAATTTTATTATTAACAATTTTTATCTTATTTTATGTATGTATTTATTGGACAATGAGTCGGAATAAAAGTTTATCTATCGATCCATCTCCCGTATTTGTGCTATCGTTAAGAACTCATAAAAGTAAAGGTCCCTGTTTTGCCTCATTCAGCTTTATTTCCTCTCAGGTAGAAGCATCATCCTTTTTTTTTTATAACAGACACATGCCCCAACTTCGGTTAGCTTGTCATTGAATTAAGCTACAACACATTTTTTGCCTTCAGAGTTGCTTGTGTTGCGGCGGATGTAACATCCTAAACATCAGCATCAAAAGTATTTATAATTTAACATTCAAGCGAGATAATACACAGCTACCGAAACCAAACACCGGGTCCTCCAAACGGAGAAAAAAAAAATAGCCTTTCTATGAAAAGAGCTGTGATGTAAACGACTGTGAAAAGCTAAAATAACGTACCTTACCTTCAAGCAACCCTATCGCCAGCTATCATGAACAAACAAACCCACATCAGTTAAACCAATCCATTTCCGCACGGCGATCTTCAAAATAAAATTAACGCCTTTTTCTTTACTTAGAAAATTATCAGGTTTTAGTAATTATCCAAGAGTTACGTTGCATTTTTCTTTTGTCAGATTCATGTTACAACCTTTATGCAGGTGCACATAGAAATTGTATTTCGTAAATTGCAAAAGTGTAATTTAAACAGAAAAATAATTATTTTGCTTAGTTACTTCCTCTGGATAATCGTGTTTTACGTTTCTTTGTGCAAATTCCGGTTCATGCTTCAACCAAAAATTGAATACTTAAGTAAAATCGTCAGCTTCCCATGCAAGTGACAGTATGAGCTAAATCTTATATATTTTCTTTTAAATTATGCTTTCGTTAAGCAGCTAAGGAACCAGAAGGGTAATGCCAAAGGTAAATCTAGAGGGTAAAAATAAAAGAGAAGCAAGATGAAAAATAAAAGGAAAGTCATAAAGGAAAACCCTTTTGACTGTGTGATTAGGCATTTATAAGATGAATTGTTTTTTTATATATATCCATTTAGAAATAGGCTTTGAGAATACATATTAAATTGCAGTATTTAATTGTGGGATTAATAAATACAATTTACTGTTCCTCTTTAAGAATTCAATTTAAAATGGGCCATTAAAAGACATTCTATAAATTGATTTCTAATTGTACGATTTTAAATGTTAATTTTTTGAAGTGGGTTTTTAGCTTTTCAGTGGGTTTGTAGTCCTCGTGAAGCACATGTATTTGCATTCCCTCCAGTTGCTATTCATTGCCGCTTTTTTATTTTTTTTAAAGTTTATATTTTTGTTTAAATTTAGACCGTTTTTAACAAAAAAAAAAAAATGCCTTTAATTCAAGATTCAGCGCCAAAAAATATCAGCAGCATATATTAATGGTAGGACTAATGTAAAAATAAGCGGCATGGCCTTAAAAACATATCGCTCTATCTCTATCAAGAACAAAGCTTGATCTTTCTTTTGTTGATTTATCCTGTTTTATCTATACTGCAAAGAAAATATATAAACACTATCTCGTATTGTCTTCCACTGTTTAACATTCAGTCTTTAACAATACCACTTATACCTCTATGTAATAAAATAATATTTTTCTTATATCGAAGAAGAAACTATGCCAGAGCATAGCCTTTTGAAACCAGCCAAAATGAAGTGCCAACATTACTGAGTATTTTTTCATGATGGCTCTCATGTAAAAAAAAAAAAAAAAAAAAAAAAGAATAGTGCAATCCTGTTCGATAAGCAGACAACACTTAAAAGTTTTAGAACACAAAAAGTTGTTTGTTTTTCTGTCTTGTATTTATATATAAAAAAAAGAAACTAACAACAACACAGACACAAATCCTGAAAAGGTTTTACACAGAGATGTCCCAATAACATCTGATGCTCAGTCTTGGACATGCCTGAAGGGTTAAATTATACCATTGGCATTTTTTATGTATGTTGATGAGATTATTACATTTAAAATGGCAAATATTCTGAAATCTGTTTCTATTATATTACCCACTAATCTCTCAGAAAAAAGTCATTTGGTGTTTTATTCATTCTACCTTCTGAGTCTCATATGGCCTTAATATTGCTTCAGGAAAATGTTAAAGACTTTTAAAATTTGATGATGGGAAATCTTGTTTTTCTTTCCTTCTGTTCCAAAGGTATGGCTGTTTGCTTACTGGAAAAATGACATTAACATGTGAAGCTGACCTCAATGTTTGCTCTTAACAGCAACTTGTGATTACTAAGAAGAAGACCGAGAACACTGAAAAGATCCACACCAAAACAAGGCACACTGTGATTGCCTTCATGCCTCCTACATTTTTCCACATTTTGTCACCCTACTACCACAAACTTTATTGTAAATTTTATTGGAGGTTTTTATTGTAGACCAACATGAAGAAGCATAAAAACTGTAGAGTGGAAGAACAATGGAACATTTGTCCTGTGTGTTTCAGTTCATTGTTGTTGAAAGGGTGAGAAGCTTCCAAAGAAACTTTGAACAATTCACTAATTTTACTATCAAGAATGGTTAGTTCTCCTGTCTGTGTTAAAGAAAAGGTCACCATAGGCAGTGATGCTGTTTTTGAATGGTATTCCCGCATACTGTTAGTTTACCTCCCCTCACAATGCAATTTATTGTATGTTATAAAGTTTGCATTTTTGCCTCATATAATTGAATTGTCGCCTTCCCCCCAAGTGTTTCCCTCTGGGTTGTGCAAAACTAAGCTTTCTTAATAGTATTTTTTTTTTCTTAATCTTTCTATCTGCCTCTTCCATAACCCTCAGATTCTGTATTTTATGAATGTATTTCAGCTGAAAATGTTAAAGCCATATTAGACAAGGTGAATATAAACAGTAGATATTGTTCTGACATGTAAAAATTGCCAACTGTAAGTATTGACAACAGTTATATGTCGCTGAAAAATTAAGATTTGGAAATGTGTGTCTCTTTCCATTCGATTTGATATGGATGTGGCTTCACCCATCCATCCCTCCATCTTCTCCTGCTTGTTCCATCAGGTTCACGGGTCGAAGCCTGTGCCTACCCTGGCGCTTGGAGACAGTACATACTGAATAGAATAGCTACAGTCTGTTGTGTGGGCAACACAGAGACGCACAGAGAAATACATCCATGCACACACATACACACACATCCAACATTTATAGATTTTAAATTTTTAATTTATTTCAGTGAAATATTACCCTGGGTACAATTTTTGCTACCTTTCTTCCCTGTAGGCCAAACTCTGTCCATCTAAAAGACTAATGTAGGACATTCAGAGCATGGAATATTCTTTATAAACTAAACCTGCCAAAGCTTTTTTTCACTACCTTGTTCCTGATCTGCATTTTTTGTTCCTGATTTGTTTATTAATGTTCCCTTTATAAAACCCTCTGAGGAGTTCACATATCAAATGTTTTTATACAGAGATTAAGTTATACACAGGGTGTACTCTATTTACTTATTACTATATGACTTCATCAGAGTAATTTAAAAATAATAGAAATTCCAAAACCAGAATTTTATTTTCCCCAAACAGAGTAGCAGAACCCTGACACAAAAGAAGTTTTCCTTCAAGTCTTGGAGTCTTCTTACAGATATCTCAACACAACAAGTTAAATAAACAGGAAGCTTTAAAAGATGGGATTTAATGGATTTATTTATACAAAATATTCAACAATTTCTTAAAAGACATAGTATAGCAGGACTTGCTGAGACTAACAGTCATAAAGGTTGAGTTTCTAATTTGAAACTTTAGGGTTTATCTGCATTAAGTACATTTTTTTATTTTATTTGTCAAAAGTAAAGAAATTTAGGATAAACGCTTTTTTGTATTTTTATAAAATCCCAAAGCTAATTTTTTTGTTTGAC
>JAGKQL010002623.1:0-15505 GCA_018398635.1 Cyprinodon brontotheroides | reverse complement strand
ATCTATCTATCTATCTATCTATCTATCTATCTATCTATCTATCTATCATTAGCTATGATTAAATGTTTCATTGCTGCTCTTTATGCTATTAATTATCCCTGTTTAGATTTACAGCTCTGGTATATTCATAAACCACAAGCAGCTTCCATCTGAGTGAAAAATAAATAAAAACTCTCCCACCACGGGCGTCATAATGCGCCCATTAAGTCAGAGGCAACGAGCATATTTGGCTCTTGCGATAGATATATGATCCTGAATCAATCAAAAAATATTATCCCCTAGACTTTATTGTTGTATAAAGAGTCGGAGGCCATTAAAGCATCAAGTCCGTGTCTGCAAAGGCACTCAGTGACAGGAAGACACCCATAAACGTCATTGCAGCTTGTCCTGAGTGGGACGTCAGGCGCGGCTCCTGGCGTGGGGCCCCATGCGGAACCGAGAGGTCACTCTCAGCAATAATCAACTAGACTTCCGTGTGTGTGAATAAGAGAGCTGAGCTGCAGTTTCTTCCGTGTAGCTGCTGTGAAATCTCTCTCCTGGTCCACCGATGCGCAAGCTGTCATTTCTGTCCACGATGCGTGGGATTCCCGACGAGTTAACGACGCTGATTTCAGGTAAACTCGTCCATGGGATTCTATTTTTTTCTTGGTTAGATTTTTTTTTTTTATCGCTTGTTTTTACTCAACCCGGTTTTGGTAGACCGTTTTAGAAAAGAGGAAGCATGATATGAAATGGATACTTTGGGTGTTTTCAATCTCCATTCCTGCCAAACATCCATCTGCTGAAGCTGCGGTGGGTTCCCACCTGGTGAAGGATCTATGGAAAGCCGTTTGGTCCACTTACTTGTGATTTGTAACACGTAGGAAGCATTTATATTGAATAAATTAGTAGAATATATTTATTTTGCCAAAGCGTATTTCTAATCACATAGGTGACACCACAAGAAGGAACTGAAAGAGAGTATTTGTTTAAGGTGAATACAGACTTAAAAATGTATGGTTTTTCTTTTAAAGGACAAAACAGAAGATGTGCTCAAACACCTGGACTATAGATCAGGAGATCAGGGTTTGTTGTCACAATCATATAATCCGAATCAGGGCATATATGAACTTGGACTGAAATGTTAAGTCCAGTGACTTTTGATCTGGTTTTGGATGGTTTTGTTCCAAAAATGATTTTGCATTTCTCTGTACTGGCTCAGATATGATGGGTACGACAATTCAATTCAATTCAGTTTATTTATCTAGCGCCAATTCACAACACATGTCATCTCAAGGCACTTTTCAGTTCCCCAGATCTCACAGTCACATTTTGAGACAAGCAACACTGATCTCCACTAACCACCCCTTTACCAACTGCTGCACACCAGTGATTAACTGGCTGGAGGAATATTATGTTATTCTAAGTCTTGGAGATAATACCAGTTTGACTGCTTTGAAAATATTTGTGGATAACCAATACTTGGCAACTAAATAAGGGCTTCCCATAACACTTATCTGAAAATGAAAGTTGTGCAATTGTAATGTGTGCTGTTTTTCTGTCCAAAGTTAGTCTGTTCAAAGTTAGTTGCATGAAGAGCGCGTGGACCAAATCATTTCCTCTGCTGCTTAGTTGGAAGTTCAACTGTTTAAAAATGGAGGCACTGAGATACCATTGTCAGATGCAGACCAGTCTCCTGAAGTAACACTGAAATGGCTTTCAAATGCAGTTGTTGATCCTGAGCTTCAAATTCCCTTCAGCACCATGATCCACCTATCCTCCCCTTAGCTGGGCCATAAAAAGCCACAATCCCCAGAAACTGCTACTAGCTCCAAGAAAACAAATAAAAACAAATAATGATAAGAAGGATATGTAAATCCCTTTATTCACTCTCTGCATTTACACCATCCTCTTAGGGAGCAGTGAGCTGCCATTGTGCGGCACCCGGGGAGCAGTGTGGGGTTAAGGGTCTTGCTCAGGAACCCAGAGTTCAGGCTGTGGGGATCAAACCGGATACTTGAAACCCTCTCAGATCACAAGTGCAGGCCAACACTACTGAAATAGATAGGGTTAGTTATGAAAGCTATTTAGTGATCCTTTCAACCTAAGTTGTAAAAACAAGAGAAAAAAGTGATTTAATAAAGAAGTTTTAGTCCTATTATTAGTTCATTCTTGTGTTGTCATGGACACAATCATCTGCAATACAGCAATACATGTTGTCCGACAACAGTTTCTAACTTCACTTTCGCCGCTTCTCCTCTTAACATGGTAAAGCTCTCCTGAGCATTTATGACTAGGCTACACCTGATACAAATTAGCCATTGAGCTATGGCAGTCAGAGTCACTGCTGCGAGCCACTTTTAGACACAACAGGCAAACCTGTGGCAAGGTTGGCGGAGGGAAAAAAGGAGAAGACGATAAGAAAAAGAGAGCAGAGAAAGTGTGGACTGCTGGAAGAACTGCGGCGGTGAACTAGTGAAAGAAAAATTTAATGGCCATCTCAAAGATGATCCTGCACATTTTGAGGAAGTTTGCCTCAACCTACTGCTTTGTTGCAGCATTCTCCACCATGACCATAATCACAAATTAATATCCTTACAGGCTCCCGCGCCTGAGCACCTTGATATGTGCTTGAGGATGACTTTTGTTGACATTCAACCCCAGTTTTAAAAGCCTTGCAGGGCGGCGTAAACCCACTTCTCTCATTAGGCCATACAAAAGAAAGAAAAAAAAAAAAAAAAACGTTAAGTTCAGTTGTTTTATAAAATATGTGAATCAGGAAATTGTCTATATACCAAACTGAACGACTGTTGTTCTCTACTTAAAAAAACCCACAATTTTTATTTTAAATACAATGTATAACATGGATGAAAAACACACATGCATGCATAATTATTCTTAAAGTAACGTATTATAATTAAAATGTCTCAGGACCTTTTACTGGTTGTTAATTTTCTTTATTAGGACGTGCTGATTTTTAATTGGTTTACCCCTGCAATACAAAGCATTATCAGTTGTTTCCTTCAGTTTGCTTTTTTTTTTTTTTAAAAAAACCTTGTAATTTAAATCCTGTAGTGGAAATTTAAACCTGAGCAAAATTTTTAATTTTTATGATACATTTTTAGTTAGAAAAAAAACATCTGTCACACCAGTCCATAGTTTCTTTTTATTGATATTATCTGATTTCCTTGAGATTTTATTTTCTGCTTTCATTTAACAGATATTATAGTAATCTTATATCAGATTAATAAAACAAATGAAGGAAATCATGTTTTCAGCCATGTTTAAAGTAAATGTGATACATTCCTAAACATTTGAGACTTGTCATCTTTTTAAGAATATAAGATCATTCAAAAATAGGAAAAAGCAAAGGTGTGTTCAAGAAAACAACAAAACAAGCAGGACACAGAAATGTGCTTTAGGCACTTAATGTAATATACGAATAAACCTTGATTGAAATAAATGCCAGCCAAGCTGACCTAGAGGGAATCCTATAAACTATAGACCCACCCAATCCTGCAGAGATTGATGCAGCTATCTGTTGCATCAAGGTGCATCTGTTATTCATCCACATGATTGCTCACTAGCCCCCAGCTATTCAGCAACATCCTTGTGCTTCTTGTGATGTCATCAACTTATATCCACACAAAGTAGATTTAACACTTTTTTTTTTTTTTCTTCAGTCTACTTTTTGATTACACTTGTCACGGTCAATGTCCATCTATTTTGTAGCGGATAAAAATACATCAGTGGATTCTATCTTTTTTGATGCATCTTCACAATTTACTTTGTTTAGATTTGGAACAGTTCCTCTGTGATGGATTAAAAAGCTGAAAATTTAAGCAAAGAAGGCAAAAGAGCCGGAAGAAGCCTTTATCAAACGAATCAAAAAGAAGTCAAACTAAGGTATTGCTGTACGCACTGTGCAAACAGTGAAACATCCCTGCTATCACTATTGTTTAAAATAATCAAAAGCGCTTTAATTATTCATGTTGTAAACTACTAACAGATATTTATTCTCTTACTTACAAAGCTCCCCAAGATTTCAAGGATAAAGGTCAGTATCTGTATTTTTTATCTTTAGATTTCTGTTTCTTTCTTCTTTTGTGACACAAATTGTAAATTACAGCCTTAAAATAGGTAAATGGAGAACTAAACTAAATAGAGCTTTCATTTTTAATTCATGAATGCTTAACAGTTCTCTTTATTCAAATCATCTCTTCATACTTTGGAAAAGGAGAACCTTGCTTTGACAAACTGCCAATATTTGGTAGGTTTACAGAACCGCCTCATGCAGTGCATCACAGCTCATGTTTTTGCTACAGTAGGTGGAGACGATTCAGAAGAAGATGAGGAAGTTGACAGCAACAACGACGCTGCCTCTATGCACTCGGAGCGCACGGACAAGGATGAGGAAGGATGTGAAGGTATAAGACACAGCGGCCCTGCCTGCATATCAAATGGACTGGCTGAAAATGGCAGAAAAAGTCACAAAGCCTGCTGTTTGGAGAGACTGATTTTGATTGGCGCAGTGAGGGAGATGTTCTAACTGTAACTTGGCAACATACTTGGGAAGCAATTCAGGGGCACAACTGCTGCCCCTCACTGCCTCCCTTCACCTCCCACCCCCTTGACAGCTAAAGTGTATTTTACTGCTCTCAGCCATAGTCTGGGGACTGAAAATTATGGCCGTGCCTGTAGTTTGTGCAATAACATCCCCTCCAGTAATCCAACATGCTTCTTGATGGCAATCAATGCAATATTTCATACTTACTGTTTAGAGAAAAGTACAAGGGGATTCTTTGTGAGATGGTGATTAGAGGGCTTGGGGGTGGGGGGTTTATGGGTCTTAAGCAGCTGCCACTTTTATGGCTCCTCTTTCACACAAAGCAACTTTGACACAGCATTTGGACATTTGCATTGAAGTTGAATACTGAGAAATAAAACTGGGGTGAGTTGAGCTTTAACGACTTATGCTGTTAATTATTATCCAATAAACAAATGTGTCATAAGTTTGCCTGAAATTTTCATTGACACCATTTTAAAGGTAAAAGAACAACTTATTTTTTAATACTTTAATGTGTCAACGGGATGATGAGATTTATGATGCATGAATTGATTCGGTGCAGATTACTTTTTGATATATATATTTTTGGTCTTCTACAGGTGCCCAGCAAGCTGTGGCAGCTCAGGACCTGACATCTGTCTTTAAAGCAGGATATCTTGAAAAACGCAGGAAGGGTAGGTTCTAACACAGCCTGCAGCAGTCACACAGTACCATGCAATAGTATTATTTGAATTTTGCTCACTTTTTATCACATTTTGAGCCATGGTATTAGTTTTTTTTTTGATAGATCTGCATATAGTGGTATATAATTGTAAAGAAAAAAGATTTCTCAAACCTTGTTACCCATTCTTAGTTGCAACATATCTTAAACCCAGTCCAGTTAGGCCGTAGAGCATTTGGGAAGAAAATCTTCAGATTTATCTACAGTATGGACTTTCACTGGGCCTTTTTTCACGCTTGTATATACTTTGTTGTGAAGCCACTGCTTTTATCCAGCCTCTCAGTGTTCATCCAGGTTTATTCTGCTTATTGCTGCATTAGCTCACTTTCTCTGTCCTTCCTTTAATGTTCAATTTCCTTTTCTCCATATTAATCATTGCCTAAACTGTTAAGTTTTGGTTAGTCTGATAAGAGCTTCCTCTTTCATTGTGTCCACTGCATGATTAGGGTTTTCACCAAAAACTGGGTAGAAGTGTGTGAATATTTGTTTAATATTTGATCCTTTTAGATTATTATCTCACCTGAGCTGCAGAGCTTCACAACTCCTCCAAGGTTACTTTAGGCCTCCTGGCTGATTCTCTGATTAATGCTCCTCTTGCCAGGCCTGTCAGTTTAGTTTCCACACGCAATGGATACCGATGATGGATTAATGATTTGTGTGAAGATTTTAAAATTTAGGATAATAATTTATATACTAACCTCCTCAACCAGATTTCTGAAAGATCAAATTGATTTCTTTGCCTTTATGTTGTCTTTTCACCAATATTCTCTAAATAACTTTGAAAGGCCTTAATGGGGTGGCTTTATTTATAATCTGATTCAAGTACACAGGTGGAAATGCTTTCGCCATTAGCTAGCCTGACTAAAATTTTCGTATTTTATGCGTATTCAGTTACAGGTGGCTGAATACAAATGCATGTTGCATTATTTGTCAAAAAAATATTTAGAAACAATTTTTTTGTTTGTTTTCCTGCACTGTTAAAGTGGAGTGCTTTATATTGACCAATCGCATAAAATCCCGAAAAATATACAGAAAAGCTGTGCTGCAAAATGACAAAAGTGTAAAGTGTTAAACGTTTTGTAAGGCATTGTATGCTGAAAAAACATATTGTTCCAAAGTTTGGTCTCCTGTTTCACTATTTAACTTTTGCACAAAAATGTGTTTGTTGGAGGGGTTTGTATGATGCAAAACAGCATGTATTATGATCCATGATATATTATAAAATCCTACAGAATAGTATAGCATGCAAACAATGTCATTTACATTTTTCTGCAAAAAGGAAACAAAATGCCTCCCTGGATGAAAAGCCTTTCATCCATGACAATTCTATTTCTGTCTACAGATCACAGTTTTTTTGGCACCGAATGGCAGAAGAGATGGTGTGCTCTGAGCCATAACACCTTCTACTATTATGGCAGTGAGAAAGGTCTGGACTCTGCCAGCAAAGATTTGTTTAGGTTTATATGCGCTATGCAGATGATAAATTCTGGTATTGTTAAAACATTTTTCCAGACAAGCAGCAAAAAGGGGAGTTCAACATCGATGGCTACAATGTCAAAATGAACTACACCTTACGGAAAGACTCGAAGAAGGACTGCTGCTTTGAAATGTCGGCTCCAGACAAGCGGGTCTATCAGGTGAACTTGCCTCACTGATTTTACTCGGTTAAATCAAACCTGGGTTTCGTTGCACCAACACACACATTTATATATATATATATATATATATATATATATATATATATATATATATATATATAGTATATATATATATATATACTTGGTTATATATATATATATATATAGCATTCATCTCTGTAGATCCAGTTCAGCTAAATGAGGGTCCTTAATATTCATGTTCCCTTAAGTTGAACGTTTCCTGTTGCATACATTTAGTACTATTTGTTTATGTTAATTAATGCATCCGGAACTGAATATTGCACAGGCTGCTGTTTTACTTCTTTTCTGGTTTCAGTTTTGTGCGTCATCAACGAAGGAGGCTGAGGAATGGGTGAAGCAAATCGACTTTGTGTTGAAAGGTACATGTTTTCACATTTAAGGATTTTGTTTAAGTGGTTCTCCAACTCTCTTTGTGTTACCATTGCTACCTTACCTTACCTTACCTTATTTTTGCCTTCACCTTAGAGATAAAGTCCAAAATTCCAAGGTGCTTGGAATGCTTTCTCACTGACTGGCCTAAAAAAACAAAATATGGCTGCTTGATGTTTAAAATGCACTGTTGTTAATTTAGGGACTTTGTTACCAGGTTGAACACATTTTCAGACTTCTTTAACATTACTTTCAGAAAAGAGACATATCTAGTGACTACTCACAACTTTTATACATTGCTCTTAATTTAAACATGTTAGAAGCAATCTCCGACTAGATGACAAACATAGAAAGTCACTACATTTGTAGTTCTAAACATTTCTGGGGAATCTTTTTACCACCAAGATATAATTCACCTTTCCTATAGTGTGCATTAAACTATATGCCATATTGTCAGAAATGTAAATTAGGTATTGATATAGTGAATTCTTAAGTTGGCTAATGGCTATGTTCCTTCTTGAAGAATTTGCAACATAGAGACGTAGCAATATCTGCTGCAGTAGTTGTAGTTGCATCACTTATGGTTTCTATCTCATAAAATTTTCATGCACATTGTACTGTGTGATCCTTGTTAGTGAACTGGTCCCTTTAGTGTTTGAATGCATACAATTTAATAAAATCTACAGGCTGGCCTGCTAATACCAGTTAGCATGGTACAGGGCTTATATTTAAGGTTTCAACTGTCAGCTTCAGTGTTATAATATTGATTTTCTGACTTTAGAGGTATAAAAAACGAATCCATCAGCAGCTGTTTGGTCACTAAAACTCTCTTTATGTCATCAATTAAAGGTGTGTTTGCCTTGTAAATAATTAACACAATAGTTTTTTCACCTTGAGGTATCTAAAGACAAACGCTATCACCAATGATGGTTTGAGCACAGTGTGAGAACCTAAGCTCTGTGTCATCTGTAATTTCTAAAATGATTTCCTTATAACCAAGATGTCCCAGGAGAAACTGTTATTTATCTTTTATCCAGCAAATCTAACATTTTTAAAAAGATGAGATGCAAGCTAAGCAGTGTTCTAACCTTTCTTTTTGGTTATTTACGATTAGACATAGCGGGTATTATCAGAGGAGGAAGAAGGGCAAATTTTATGATGATGTTGGAACTGTTGCTCCCTATCGAACCTGGTTGAAGACATCTATGAAGAGCTGCCAGGTCTGACTACACTCTACCGCACCTGATGATGCTATTTCCCTGTTACAAATATTTGCTGGTCTTTTTTTATAAAATTTTTGTCCAAGAACATTTGAATCCTAATGATTTACACTGGCTCTGTTTTTACCACACAGAAGAGGGAGATGCCTGCTCAGTCAAACCTGCGCCCACAAGTCACAACCTCTGCTAAACCTTCTCTTCCTCCTACTCCAGCTGCTTCTCCTGCTCCTCCTGCGAATATTTTCTAAATATAACTGCAACAGAAGTCATTAATTACAGTAGTTGTATAAGACTTGTGATAAACACATTACATGTTGTCTTTTTGAGTGAAATAGAAGTTAAAAAAGCTGCAGAAGAAGTGACACTGACAAAAAGTTGCTGTGAACAACTGAAAGTCAGCCTAATTACGGAAATAACCTCACTTTTCTTGCTTTACTTCCTTTTACAATAAGTACTGTAGCATGTTAAGGCACCAGAAATACCTTAACATTTTTAGCAGAACAGAAGGGTTAGTAACCAAGGCAAAATAACTACAGTTCAACATTTTCCTTCCAACTATTCTACTTCTATTATATATTCAATAACTGTGAGTGGTAAAGACATCTTAACAATGAAGAATTTTTACTTACCAAAAATAAAAGATATTTTTAAATATATTCATTTTTTTAACCTTTTAAAAGATGCTTTATTTGTCTGACCTGTTTTATAGATTTTATACAGGTTTTAAAATCAGGTATGTTACACTATTTGGAATTTGGCTACTTTGAACTCTGGACCAATTGGACTTTGTTTCCAAGTTAATTGTTTGTTTGTTTTTTTTTACTTTTTTTTTGGTTGAGTATGACCTAGTTGACTGAGAATCTTCCCCAGCATATATTGGAGGATTTTTAAAAAGATTAAGCCCTGTCCACTTCAAAAAATAAAATGCACATGCACAACCATGTACCTGCTCGAGAGAGCGACTATTGAAAGTGTGTGAGGCATGCACAGCCCATTTCTCCCTTGTGAGCGCTCTTTTTAAAAGTTGCTTTTACTTTCTTACAAGCTTACTTTCCAAAAAGATTTGCAATTTTTTCACTATGTCAGACTTCATGCATGGTGGCGAAATGGGGATGAAACACGTAGGATGGCCTTACACAAACATATCACTATAGAATGATTGACAAATGGGAGGACCAACAATTATGATAAAAGAACACCCTCCACCGTACCTTTAAGGAACTCCTTAATGTGATCTTTGCTAACATTTTATGCTTTTGCCTTTTCATTTAAAAATATTCAAATACCCATTTGTGTCAAACTGGAATAGTATGAGAGTGACACAAAATAATCCTGCTCCTCAAGTAAGATCTAAATCTAATTCAGTAAAAGTGTCAGAAGGTCCATCCAATTTTTCCAGTCTATCAATCAAAAACTTTATGATCAACAGTGTTAAGTCAGAGCTTAAAACCTTGTTAGAAGTATTGTAGACATCCTATAGATACAACACAGCTTAATATTACTTTGTGCTATTACAAATTATTAGGCAAACAATGGTTTCAGCAGTTTGCTTTAACCAACAATTATAGTTCTTCTCGCGTTGGCTTGCTCTGTTATCATACTTTGTGGCTGCTGATTTAACTTAGAAACTTTGATATCACCTTTGTTTTATTTGCACAGTTGACAAGGCACAGACTATGCAAATTACTACCAAAACTTATGGGGATTACACAGGGGACCATCAGATGAGCTGTCAGCCTTCAAGCGTGGAGAGGCGATCTACATCTTGAGCAAGGTATGGATAGAGAAACCTTGAGTGTCGTCGATTACTCCCGTTTTTTTTCCCCTGTAGAGGATGGAATAAGGAGAATTATTTCAGGGCATATGATTAAAAAACATCCGGGTTTGATGTCTGAATGGTTGTGCTTGTTCCTCAGGCTGAGGTGATGTAAAAAGATGGACAACGCTAGAGGGTTTTTCTCTGGAAGTGATGAGGGTGCAGTTAGATGCATCCCAGCAGAAAGTGTTTTAGAGCTGTTGGCACAGTCTGCCTTTAGCTGGCATGAAGCCTCATTCCATTGCTTCCATCCAGACCATTTCAGCGCTCCGTCACTTCTGCCACGCTAGGCGCTGTGCAGCCCCAAGCCCACACACAAGTCTCTCATACATCTCTTTCACCTTTCCAAATAGGACTGTGTGTTCTCAGGAAACTCAGACTTTGCATTCAGAGCAGGTGAGGACGTGTAGGGGACGCACAATTTCCGAGGCTTGTCAGCCGGCGAAGCCTGGTAGAACTGAGGACCGTTCTTTAACTAAACACTGCAACCAAACAGGAGTCCTTTTGTTCTTGGCTGTTCCGTCTGAGCACCCAAATTGGATTTTGTTGATACATTCCACATTTGGAACAGTTGTCTTGAAATATGAGGTGGAATTTCATACTTTTACAGATGGATGTCAGTCAATGTGGTTTGTTTAAAGAAAACTGTGAAATACGCTCTATCTGGACAGGCTATATATATGTTTTCTAGTTTAATTTCTATGATGCATGAAGATAACAGGGACACACTGCTGACAGAATGCCAAGTCACTTTTCAAGTTCAAGTCTGCCATCTAGTGGTCAGGAATAGAACTGTTTCATTAACTAAAATAATAGATGGGTTCAGAGTAGTAATTACTGAATAAATATATATTTATGTCAGCCTCGAATCAAAATAAATGACTTAATGAAATACCTTAAATCAAATGATTGAATAGAAATTTATTTCCAAGTTTTTTAAGTGTTAAATACAGTAAATATGTTACATGTGTTCTATTTTATTAACAAAAAATTATATAATCAAAATAAAAATAAAGTATATATATTTTTATAAATCAACCAAGTAAAAAAAAAAATCAGATCAATCTAGATGCACAAAGTAAACACTCATGATAATGTTTATTAACCAAATCCTGGTTTATTGTTCGTAGTTGCTGTGAGGAAAAACACCAAGAATCAAGTTGCCCTTTCATTGCCTGGGAGTCCCATTAGCTGAAACCTTGGTGTTGGGGGTTGTGGCCTGCTGAGAGGGCAATGACCATAAAACCTGTCTGGACCTCTGCAGCCAGCTGCAGCTAAAAGCTTGTCCGTCTCCTTCCCTCTTCCACAAGTCTCCTTTTTGTCCCCCTTTGCATTGCTTCCATCCCCCACTGCAGAGTCCAGTAATAGGTGTGGTGTTACAACTACAAGACCCCCCCCAAAGTCAGACCCTAAAAGCAAGGCTAGCTGTGTGAATATAATGCACAGCCCTTTGCTTTCCCTCTAGACACATATGGAAAAAGTAATTTACAAGCATATTTCAAAACTTCTGGTTCTGGAAGCATGTTTTCTCATTTCATCTTCATGAACTGATGCGACTAAAGATTTTCTTCTTGTAATCAAATTATAACAATGTGCTGGTGAGCTTCGGGTGTTTGTGTTAATGTGCTGGTGTTCTCACAGGTTGTGGTGCCATTAGTCATCCACTGCTCCGTCCAGTCATTTCCTTGTTGCGTCCAGCGCCCACTCAGCCGTGACTTATTTGTCAGCCAGCCAACTAAACAATGAGGTGTTGCCTTTTTTCAAAGACTTGAGGCAGGAAGTCATAACACCCCCCCCCCCCCCCCACACACACACACACACACAGACACACACACACATACATTCAGTTCATTCAGTCAGCTCTATAATCCTTGTTCAGTAACTATTAAGTGTAATGTGGAACATTTCATGCAATTAATTACAATGCATTTTTTTGCTTGTAGTATAGTTATTTGGTAATAAAAGATAATTAAAATACTTCAGATCTATAATCCCTCGCTAAAACTGTTTGAATTGTACCAATGAAATACACCAAAAATTGCATGAATCTATATGAATACATATTTTTTAAATAAGTGATTCTGAGTGGAAAATAAGTTTAACAGTTTTGAATAAAAATGACCAATAACATTATTACTAATAAGGTCATATGTTCTTAATATTTAAGTAAATAAACAAAATCAAATGTTGTTTTGTGATGGTGTGAACTAAATTTAATAAAGTTTTGAACCTATTCTTCAAAGGTAGCATGTAAACCTTTTTACAATGAAAGAAAAGATATTTGTTGTTAAGATAATTTTTTTATTGTCAATAGATGGCCGCTAGCTTAAGTTAACAAACTTGACTTTAGCGTAAGAGCATTTGGAAAACATGATGCACCATTCCTTTTTTCAATGGCTGCTGGGCTTTTTTATCAGCACTATAACAAAACAAAAAGATTTAAAGCATTAAAACGAATGTCTTTCTTGCTCTGAAAAACAAACCTTTACATGTTTAAACATTCTGATGGTTTTGAATTTTTAATACACAATAAACATCAATAGAGTTTATTTATTATCTAAAATACCAATATAAACAACTGAGAATAAATTCAACTAATAAGAGTAACCAAACCAACAGAAATTAGATTAAAATTAGTATTAAGGCATAATTTGTCATCAAATTAATAAAATTCATACTGTAAATATAGCTGTTATTCTACAAGACAATTACACCCTAATATGGTCATTCAATGTTAAATGATTCATATTTGCAACCCTGTAAATATTAATGGTCTATCTTATATCGATCTCTAGTAACATTTTTTTTTTTTTTATATATATTTTTTTTATTTAAAGGAATAATCTTAAAACAGAGTTCTGTCAACTCCATTTCATATTGGTTCTTTACATCTAAAGCAGTGACTTGCAGAATAAGGGGGACCTTGTTCTGGCTCCTGCTACCTCTGAATTCTTTCTGTCTTGTCAGGAGCTGAGCTCCAGTCTTGATTCATGTCTGGAAACTCTTTGATGTGAGGTCAGGCTCTTGTCCAAAATGAGAGATGGTCTCAGATCTCCTCTCATGCAATCTTTCTCTCATCTCTGCATGCTGACTGTCATTTGGAGCTGTTTCCTATTATTGGACCTGGGCGAGATTTTATGTGCATTGCATATTGATGAAGGCTTTTTTAATTATTTAACTTTTTGGCATGCATTAAAATGTGTATTTGCAATTTCAAACCTGATAAAGCAGTAATAATGAGGGAAGAAAAAAAAATATAAATAAAAATAAAGCTAAACAAAGCAAAAAACAAGCTGTGGATAGTTTTTTTTAATAAAAGATAGCTTTTATGTGTTACAGAAAAAAATGAAAGACCTAGTAAAACCTTGAGATTGCATGATTGCTTGTGATCAGTGCTTGCTGCAAGCAATAGTTTAAAATGACGGAAATGTGTGTATCATTTTTTAAGTGATCTCTTACACTTAAAATATATGCAGGATGTTAAGAGGCAGATAATGGCATAGAAACTGGTAGACATGAGCAAAAATATATTTTTTAAGGTTCAATGTGGGTAAGAAAAGTTACAGAAAGGCAGTAAAGTGGAACATGGTTGTGGTTGAAACAAAAAGCGGGTGGAAAAAAAAAATGATATAATCAGTTATTCAACTAAACTTTTTTTCAAGCCATAGAGAGCAGAGTGGCTAAGGATGGAATAGTGAAGCGGAGGCTTAAAAATAGCCATAAATGGATTCTTTGATAAATTATTGAGACACAAGAGTAAATCAAAATTTAATGCAATCTACTTTGAACAGAAAAGACAGAAACTCTGAAAAAATAACTACGCTAAAAAAATCAAAACAGAAACCGCGGTCCAATATTCAAATGGTCTACGGGTTACACAAAGAAGGGAGTGCGTGTGGCCATTAAGCAAAATAGAATTTAGGATGTTAAATAATGAAGATGCTTTGGATGGTTTTCTGTGTGGAGCTGCGTCAGATCATATTTTTAACCACTGCCTTTTATTCATCTTTGTGTCAAGGGCCTTTTATTTCAATATTACAACCTGGAGACGAACAATTACACAGACACCCCAAGGTATGATTCAGCCCATAATTGCTTCTTTCTTGCTAATGATTAATTAAACAGTTTAAAAAATGTAAGTCAAACCTATAATTCTGGATTTCTGTACCTCACAGGAGTACAGCAACTTTGGCTGAGGTGGATCCGGAGAGAAGACCGCCGGCGTACGTTCCTAGGGACACCTGATGGGCTGTATGCCATATGAAGCCATTAAGGTCAACGCTGACCGCGTCATGCACGGCTCTGCTTGAGCCGCGATCTGCTGTTGCAATTTTGGATAAAAAGACTGAAATAAATGCCCTGTTTCACATTATGAGTTAGTCTAACAGTTCTTGATTGCAAAAGTGATTGACTAAAAATTTTCTTGCATTTTTCTATACTTTTCTATTTATTTTCCTTTGATCCTATTTTGAAGTTATTTGTTATACCATTGTAGTGTTGCTTTTTGCAAATATAATAAAATTCAAACATCCACATTGTATTTTATGTTTTCTACATTAACTGGTTTTTAAACCACAAGGTGGCATTGTAGTTGCTTAAACGGTCAGAAATTACCATTGTGAAAGGACAAAAATCCTTGCTGGTGGTTTACATGCCACATTAACAATAATCCACATATTACAAGCCATATACTCACATTATCTGATAAATTGATACAATAAAACTAACCCACCCATTTAAAACAATCAAACACTTCTGGAATGTACAATTTCCTGTTTAAATTGTTAAAACTTTATTGTAATATTTTTTTTCTTTTATGTTCAGTATATCTGTCCCACACTTCAGAGATCTTTTATTTAAAGCACCTGGGAGACATTGCTGGGCAGAGGATCACTGCAATGGCAGATGGGAGGTTGTGCCGCCTGCCTGACTGTAACGGGTGAGGTGTACTAATAGGACAGGCAGCCACACAGAAAGCAGGGAAGGTTATCACCCTCTGAGGGGCTGTTGACAGCAGGCGAGGTGGCGTTATCCGAGGAGCGTTCCTCTGAGGTTACATGCATATACTGTACATGTTATTTTTTATGCCAAAAACCAGGCCTGAGTTTTAATGCATCGTGACGATGTGGCCTTGTCAGGGGTTTTCTCAAGGTT